>JAZKJV010006662.1:0-191498 GCA_037367405.1 Ottelia alismoides
TACAACACACCAAAAATGATGCAAAAATTAAGGAAAAATGATTTTTATGTTTTAAATGTTTTTTACTGTTTTTGGTGAATTTTTGGGATTTTTCTAATGGGTAAATTATTTATTAAAAATCAAGCAATGCAAAGAATAGAGGGTACTGTCCAGCAAGGCTTGAGACTCAAAAATAAAATATCTAAGAGTCTTACTAAGCCCTGGAGGTAATTTTCCTATAATCTATGAAGAATAAGGAAAATTTGGGCACCTTAATTATTGTTTTTGGATTTTTAATTTATTTTATATAATTTTTATGAGTTTTTAGGGGTTTTTCAATTTTTAGGATTTTTAAGTGATGAAAAGTAGCCAAAATTGGCTAGAAAATCAAGCAACAAGCAAGAAACAGTAGCCTAATTTTTTAGAATTTTTGGTGGAATTTTTATATTTTTTTGGCATTTTTAACGTCAGACAGTGAATAAAAAGAGGGTTTTTGAATTTTTAAAAATAATAAATGAAATCCAAAATGTCCCCAAAAATCAAAGAAATTCCTACACCATGGTAGGAGCCATGTGTCAAAATTTCATTGGATTTGGAGGTCGTTTGATATTTTATTCAAAAAATAAAAGTGGGGCACTGTGCACAGGGACCTAAGTGCAAATACCCAAAAGTTCTGGGGTCCTGGTGCAAAATACCCAAGAAGTCACGTGCCAAGCACGTGTCTGGGGCACTCAAGGACCTAATTGCAAGAAAAACCAAGTCCTAGGGCTATTTGATAACTCGTCTCAAAAGCCCAGGGGTATGGTTGCAAAATTCCCAATAAATAACGCACATGCGCATATAAAGTGTTCACAGGGGTATAAATGCAATTTCTCAAAAATATTCATTCATTGCATAACATTCCAGAACCACAGGGCTAAAGATGCAAATAACCCAACAAAACACGTGACGAAGCACGTGGGTCTCTACTGGCAGGGGTATAATCGCAAATAAAATTAAGCGCGAGGGTCTCTATGCAAATATCCCAGAAAATAAACAACGTGAATTGAAAGTTACAGGACTAAACTGAAATAAACAAACTACGAAGGGGCCCTATGATATTTACCCCTTTATTAATGAAGCGTTGGATGCGCGCCACGTGTAGATCGAACGGCTGAGGCTGGTGGGCGCTCCAGATGGCTCCTCCTCTGATCGGACGGTATTGGTAGCTCCAAGGATGGACGGCCAAGATCTGAACTGGAGCGAGGAGGACGATCGGACGGCGATGGAGGGTCCTCGAAGAACTGATGGCCGGCGAACTTCGCCGGCCTCGTGAAGGCGTCTCCTCTCTCCTCTGCTGCGCCTGAAGGTCGGAGAAGCTCCGGCGTGAAGTTCCGCAGCTGCTACTGGTCTCCGGTGGTCAAACCGAGCTCCGAGGAGCTCGAGCAAGGACGGCGGAGAAGAAGCTCCTGGCTTGAAGTTGGGGGGCCTCAGACGCCTCCCTTTGGACCTGCAAAAGAGTTCAGAAGCTTCACGGGTCGAGGGCAAAGTGCCTCGACCCAAGAAGGCGGGGTGAAGGTGGACGATGCGGCGTGGCGAAAGAGCTCCGGCGAAGCGACGGCGAGGGAACTCGAATCCCAGATCCTGTGCGATCTGGGTTGTGCGAATGGGTGAAGAAGGTGCGTGGGAACACGGTGAAGGTGCTGGTCGGGTCGGATGGTCGAGATGTAGCGCAAGATGGTCGGAATCGGAGATGAACGTCGGAGATGCAAATTGGGCGTAATCTAAAATTAAACGAAATAAAAGAACTAATCAATTACCTGATGAATGCTGGAGACTGTGCTGGAGCGTGGCTATCTCCGGGTCGTAGCTTCGAAGGGCGTCAAGGCCTGAAGCTCGATGCTCAACGCCGGCGGCGGAGCAAGGACGGCGAAGTACGCCGGATCGATGGATACGCTTCCTCACCTCACTGCAACAAGGGCTGACGCTCGCTGTCACTCTTGCGGAGCCAATGGAGGTCACGGGGAAGGAAGAGAAGGGCCAAAGATGCGGCGCGGAGGCGGCGGAGGGGAAGAATATATAGAGTGACTGGGCGATTAGGGTTGAGGGTGGACAGCGATGGAAATCTTCGATTTCGTGGCGAAGGATCCGGCGAGGGAGAGGAATGAATGGCGAAGAATCCGGGCGCGGGGGTTGAGTGGGTGACAGCCTGGAGCGCGTGGGAAAAATCGGGGAAGAAGGCGCGGCACGCGACTTCCAGAAAAGGAAGGAGGTCGCGGGGGAGTTGACCGGGGTCAACATTCCCCCGTGGACCAACCAGAAGCTGCCACGTGTGCCCGGTTTTTGTTTTATTATTTTAGGGCAGAAATAGGCCGAATTAAATAAAACTCAAAACATGAAATATTTTTCTTTTATTTTTTTCTATTTTTTGGTGATTTTTATTTAATTTTTGGAAGTAAAAATAGGGTAGCTCTATATATAGGTATATATACACTACATGGAGTTTTTTATTTTTGATTTTTATTTGTTATTTTTAGGTGTTTTTATGCTAATTTTGTATTTTATTTATTTACAAGATAAAATATGGAATAAAAGAATATCTTTATTTGATTTTTATCACTTATATACAAGGGTGAAATAAATGGTTGAATATATACATATGCATGGTATTTATACAATGTATTTTGGTATTTTTGATTTTGTAATTTTTATTTGATTTTTGTTTTGTTTCTTGTTATTTATTTCATTTACAAAATATAACATAGAATATTTACAAAAAGTTTAGGAAATAAATACATTTATTTATAGGGTTAGATAAATACAAAGGTGTGGTTTATGCACATGGTGAAAGGGTATTTTTGTATTTTTGAATTTTAAAATTTTTATTTTGTTTTTAATAGAATATACACACAATATGTACACATATTTACAACATATATTTTTTTTTTTGGGTGAGGAAATATATATAGTTTTATTTATTTACAAAAGTATACACACATGTGAGCCCTATCTCCCTCTACTTTGGCTTTTATGCGGTCAGGCCCATGCTGAGCCCTCCCTTGGGTTAGGTTGCTCAATATTTATTCTAAATATTTCCCTCTTTTTCTTTTTGCTCTTTATTCTTTTATTTTGTGCACAAAAACATGCTAATTATAGGTTTTTACACAATGCATGCTTTTGGTAATTATTTGTATTTACACATATCTACATGTATTTGAAAAGGTTTTTGTAGCTAAAATAGAAGAATAAAGAGTGATGAATGGGTATTCATCATTTTGTTTCTTGTTATTTATTTTATTTACAAATGTAACATAGAATTTTTACAAAAAGTTTGGAAAATAATTGAATTTATTTGTAGGGTTAAATAAATACAAGGGTGATGTCTATACACATGATGAAAGGGTATTTTTGAATTTTGGATTTTTATCTTTTTATTTTGTTTTTAATAGAATATACACACAATATGTACAAACATATTTTTGGGTGAGGAAAATATATAGTTTTATTTATTTACAATATACATATGTGTGAGCCCTATCTCCCTCTACTTTGGCTTTTATGCGGTCAGGCCCATGCTGAGCCCTCCCTTGGGTTAGGTTGCTCAATATTTATTCTAAATATTTCCCTCTTTTTCTTTTTGCTCTTTATTCTTTTATTTTGTGCACAAAAACATGCTAATTATAGGTTTTTACACAATGCATGCTTTTGGTAATTATTTGTATTTACACATATCTACATGTATTTGCAAAGGTTTTTGTAGCTAAAATAATAGAATAAAGAGTGATGAATGGGTATTCATCACCCCCTATGCTTTTCTTTGCTAGTCCCATTAGCAAACACTTATTTGAAAAAGAAGTGAAAAAGAAAGAAAAAGAAAAAGAAAAAGAAAAAGAGGATGTACATGGATCAAGGTTGACTTTTTAAATTTTCCTTCATTAAATTGAAATATGGAGCTTGATCAGATCTTTGGATTATTAATGTGTCGGAACCTTATTTGGACTTAAGCTTAAAACTCAACAGCCTCTAAGTTCCGCCAGTCTATGGACAAGACTCCTCAATAAATCAGATCAGAACAAGTCTACATACACAAACTCTAATGACCATGAATCTTTCCATGCAGTGTAAGTGATATGTGGCTCCCCACCTCAGAAGTAACAAAGAAACAACCTCCCTCAACCTGGTAACTCTAATGCCTCAGTCTAGCAACTCTTTCCTCGAGAAGCGGGGTATTCCCTTCTAAGTTCAAGTGCAACCGGCTCAAGGAGAGGGGGTAGAAGTATAGAGTTTTGGAAGCTTAGCCAGTGTAGCTAAGTCTCCCGCTGCAAGCTTCATGAGATGTAACATGGATATCATAAGCTTTTGCTTCATACTCCGGTGGGGTTATTAAATTTTCAATCCGACCCACCACTTTTTTGGAGTTCTTTTTTGCATTTTTTTTTTCAACAACTTCTGTACAACATATCTACATGGTGCAGCATATAAGAAATTTCCCCTTGAGCCAGTAGACTATCCCTCTTTTGAAGCTTTATTGCAACCCACAGCTTCTGTCTTTAGCTTTCAACACCACTAGACCAAGTTGAGGTGCACTTCCTTCACTATAAGAAGAAGAGAGGTTCCGCCTAGAAGTACTACCCTCATATGCTACCCCAAGCCAAAGGAAACTGCCTCCTCACCACCTCATCCATGGAGAGCCATGTGTAAAGTGCAGGTGCAAGTGAAGCCATTGTCTCTGAGAGTCATGCGTGTGTTGTTAAGTGCTCTACTTAGGCTCATCAAGATGACATATGCTCATAGCCTAGTGGACTCAAAGAATTAAGTCCTTATGGACCTGAAAAGCTTTAACCCTAAGTCCTACAAGGTTCCTCTTGAAGTTAAGTGAATTAAGATCTTATTCAAGCTCCATTTCTCAATTTAATTCCAGGCTTAATTTAAATGTCAACTCTCATCCAGGAAAAACTATATACATATATGTACAAAAGATGCTATTTACAAATATTTTACAATCATGCAAAAATTTTGAAAAAATGTTTTGAAATCATGAATGAATGATGCATGAAGTGCAAGTTTTGCAAAATGATATTTACACACATTTACAAGATTTTTGCAAACTTTTGATTTTCAAAACATTTTGGAAAGAATTTTGTACTATATACATAATTTTGATACAAAATATTTACACAAGCTTTACACAAAAGATTTTTGAAATCATTTTTACAAAAATACTTTGTACACTAGCTATGTATGTGCAAGAATAAAAGAGGTTATGTTCATGAAAAATTTTTAATTTTTGTGATTTTTAGCCATTTTATTTATTAACACACTCACACAAAGTACGAGTTATGGCTAAAGTATA
This sequence comes from Ottelia alismoides, assembly GCA_037367405.1. Classification (NCBI taxonomy): domain Eukaryota; kingdom Viridiplantae; phylum Streptophyta; class Magnoliopsida; order Alismatales; family Hydrocharitaceae; genus Ottelia; species Ottelia alismoides. Next base: position 5,312 of record JAZKJV010006662.1, read on the forward strand.
TATGAAATATATACACACCCCCCCTATACTTAGCTCGAACGATGTCCTCAGAGTGATCAAGAGCGATGAAGAAGACATAACTCGTGCTTAGTAAAAGGGAAGTGAAAAGGAATGGCTAAGTATAGGAATCGAGTAAATGAATAAAATGAAAGGAACTCGGTGGTTTCCCCCTATACTTAGGATTAACTAATCCTAAGTATAGAAAGCTGTACATGAAGGGAAAGCCGAGTGAAGAATATACAGAGTCTGCCCCCCCTATACTTAGGGTAAAATATCCCTAAGTATAGGCAGCAAAATCAAGAGCAGAAAGAATGAAAAGAATACTCACAGGTCCGACATCCCCCCTATACTTAGGGTAAAGTACACCCTAAGTATAGCATAATCATAAGATGAAAGACGGGATGTGGGACTAAAGAATGGAATGATATGGACAACTGGATCTATACAGGCGGAGGAACAGTGAAAATCGGGCGTGAGATGTAAAAGATGTGAGTCAAAAGACCACATCTCACGCAAAATGAATAGCAGCAATAATAACGTCCCGCGGGTCATGATCTAGAAATGGTTTGAGCCGCTGGCCGTTCACTCGGAAGGTACTCTCAGAAGATAACTCAGATATATCAATGCTACCGTTATCGTGTACCTTTCTGACCGAATATGGTCCTTTCCATTTGCTCTGTAGCTTCCCTGGAAATAATCTAAGCCTCGCATCAAACAGCCATACTTTCTGTCCAATCTCAAAATGCTTGTGGCTGATATGAGAATCATGCCACTCTTTGACTTTCTCCTTATAATGTAGGCTGTTTGAGAAAGCTGTGTCTCTGAGCTCTTCCAAGGCGGCTAACTCTGCCCTCCTCTGGTCTCCTATACCATTTGGATCCATAAGAATATCTGTGACTGCCCAGAGCGACTTGTGCCTCAGCTCAACTGGTAGGTGACAAGGTTTGCCATAAACGAGGCGAAAGGGAGATGTACCCAATGGAGTCTTGAAAGATGTCCGATATGCCCACAAGACCGAGTCCAAAAGCTGTGACCAATTCTTTCGGTCAGGGCGGACGACTTTCTGCAAAATATTCTTGATCTCCCTATTCGACACCTCAGCTAGACCATTTGTCTGTGGATGGTATGGTGTAGCAACACGATGGTCTATGCCGAACTCGGTAGCAAGTGCCTTCACCTGGTCGTTGATGAAATGAGATCCCCCATCAGAAATCAGAACTCGTGGAACCCCGAACCGCATGATTATGTGCTTCTTCAAAAATCTGCAAACTGTCTTCGCATCTGCGGCTCGGGCGGGGATAGCCTCAACCCAACGACTAACATAATCTACGGCCAACAGAATGTACTCAAATCCCTGACTCTTAGGGAATGGACCCATGAAATCGATGCCCCATGCGTCAAAAACCTCACAGAAGTGAATGGGCTGCATCGGCATCATATCACGCTGTCCACAAGTGCCCATCCTCTGACAGTCAGTACACCTCTTCACGAACTCATCAGAGTCCTTGAAGAGTGTAGGCCACCACAAGCCGGATTGGAGCACTTTCTGTGCCATTCTTCTCCCAGAGTGATGTCCTCCTGCCTCAAGCTTGTGGCAGTAAGTGAGGACACTATGGTGTTCCTCCTGAGGAATACACCGACGCCAGATGCTATCCCCTCCTTCGTGGTAAAGGATGGGATCCTCCCAGTGGTAGGACTTGGCCTTCGCAAGGAAGGTCTCAATCCTCTGCTTGGGCCAATCTTGTGGGACTTTCCCAGCGACGAGAAAGTTCACAATATCGGCATACCACGGGAGTGAGGCGATAGCAAGGATCGCCTCATCTGGGAAGGTATCACAAATGGGATCAATCTGCTCTGTCTCCTCAGGCTGCTCTAATCGGGATAAATGGTCCGCCACCACATTCTTGACTCTAGGCTTATCCTTGATCTCAATGTCGAACTCCTGGAGTAGAAGGATCCATCTAGTCAGTCTGGCTTTGGCATCCTTCTTTGACATGAGGTACCTGATGGCGGTGTGATCTGTGTACAAGGTCACTCTAGATCCAATGATATACGATCTGAACTTATCTAGGGCAAACACTACTGCTAGCATTTCCTTCTCTGTGACTGTATAATTCCGCTGGGCGGAATCCAATGTGCGGCTAGCATAGTGTATAGCAAATGGTACTCCGTCCCTCCTCTGTCCCAGCACTGCCCCTACGGCAAAATCAGAGGCGTCCGTCATGATCTCGAATGGGAGAGACCAATCAGGTGGCTGAAGGACAGGAGCCTCAATAACGCACTGCTGGAGAGTCTCAAAGGACGAAAGACACTTGTCATCGACAAGGAACTCGGTGTCTTTCGTCAAGAGGTCAGTCAACGGTCGGGCAATCTTGCTGAAATCATGAATAAATCTCCTATAAAAACCAACGTGCCCCAGAAATGATCGTAACTGCTTCAGATTGGACGGCGGTGTGAGTTTCCTAATGACATCGACCTTGGCCGGATCAACCTCCATGCCTCTGTTGGAGATGATGTGGCCAAGCACCGTCCCTTGAGTCACCATGAAGTGACTCTTCTCCCAAGATAGAACCAAGCGGGTAGCAATACATCGCTGGAGCACTCGGTCTAGGCAGTCAAGACAGGAGTCGAATCCGTCGCCGTAAACCGAGAAGTCGTCCATGAAGACCTCTAAACACTCCCCTACCATGTCCGAAAATATTGACAGCATGCATCTCTGAAAAGTCGCAGGGGCGTTACATAGCCCAAATGGCATGCGTCGAAAGGCGTAGGTACCAAAGGGACAGGTAAAGGTGGTCTTCTCCTGATCCTCAGGAGCGATAGCTACCTGATTGTAGCCCGAGTACCCATCCAGGAAGCAGTAATGGCTTTTCCCTGCCAGTCTCTCAATGATCTGATCTATAAAGGGCAGGGGGAAATGGTCCTTCTTGGTGGCCTGGTTGAGTCTCCTGTAGTCAACGCAGACCCGCCAAGAGGTGGGTACTCGTGTAGCAATCTCCTCTCCCGACTCACTGATCACAGTAGTGATGCCCGTCTTCTTGGGCACCACATGCAAGGGGCTGACCCACTTGGAGTCGGAAATGGGATAAATAAAATCTGCACTCCACCATTTTGATATTTCCTTCATAACAACCTCTCTTAGGTTGGGGTTCAGTCGCCGCTGGAACTCACGCGACGGCTTCGCCCCTTCCTCGAGATAGATATGGTGGGAGCACAACGAGGGACTAATCCCATGGAGATCTGCTACGCTCCATCCAATTGCCTTGCGGTTCTTTTCAAGAACCTCCATCAGACGGGATTCTTGTTCTTCAGTCAGATCAGCAGAGATGATGACTGGGTACATCTCAGACTCTCCCGCAAGGAATCTGTACTTCAGCGAAGTAGGGAGCGGCTTTAGCTCTGGACAGCTGGGTGCTGGCAAATCGGGCTTCTGAAGAAGATGTGTGTATGCGGACAATTCTGCCAAATTTGCCTGGGAAAATGATAATGAACTCTCACAAACTGGATCTGGAGAAGGCGGGTCCTCTACATTGTCTCTGATCTGTTCTGCCTCTACCTCCTCCTCATCAACAGGCTCAGGTGGATCCAGATCTGGCATCTGATCATCACAATCTGCCCAATCAGATTCTGAATCCGAGGGATCTATATCAGACTCGGTGGCATCAGTACCACCGGAGAACAAGGTGGCATCAGCACCACCATATAGCAGGGTGGCCTCAGTACCACCATCACTGGAAATCGTGTCGCGATCAAGGTCCGACTCTGCTGACTCAATAGTATCCTGAACCAGGATTGTGCTCTCCAGACTATCCTCTGCTATCATCTCCGCATCAGCTGTGTCTGAATATGAGAGGATGGTCTGTGCTGCAGGATCTTCCCAAATTGCCTCATCATCTGTGATCACAAAATCACAGTCCTGGTGGATGTCTGGCTCTGTGTCTGTCAGCTGCTCTGAATCTGTACTGCCATGTGAGCGGGATCTAGCTCTGGTTCTGTGGTCCTTAACCGTCTCTATTTGTATACTCTCGCCCTGGACGCGAAAGAATACCTTCCCACTGTCATGGTCAGTCACTGCCTTGGCTGTGGCCAAGAACGGGCGACCGAGGATGATGGGGGAATCGGTCAACGAATCAGGGGTCTCCATGTCCAGCACTACGAAGTCCACGGGGAATTGCAAACCCTGAATCGTGACGACAACGTCTCGTAACAACCCCTTTGGCCTCTTGACAGACCGATCAGCAAACTGAAGGTATGTCCTGCTCTGTACAAGAGTGCCCAACTCTAAGTGGTTGAGAAGGGTTGCCGGAAGAAGGTTAATCGACGATCCGCTATCTAAGAGAGTACGGTCGAACCTCTGCTCACTAATCTGACATCTGACATACGGGGCCCCTAAATCTGGCCTCTTAGTCGGCAGATGGTTCTGGATCGCGTAACACGTGGCTTTGGTCAACACATGAATTTCTGCGGTCTTATTCCTCTTCGTCCTTCTGACTGTGGTCTTATCTCTCAAGGATCGCTGAAGAAGAGGGATGTGTTGCAAAGCCTCTTTGAGGGTCAGCTGGATGTGAAATCGGTCTATCATGCTCTGGCTGAACTCCTCCTGCTCTATCTTTTTTGGATCTTTTTCCTTTTTCTTCCCCTTCCCCAACTCAAGGGCTCTAGGAAAGGGGATCACAGGGTCCTTCTCAGATGAAGGACTAGGAATAGGCCTAGATGATTCGATGACTGGATCCTCACAAAAATCATTCACCACAGTGGGATCAGAAGAAACTAAACCTTTTCCTTTATTCAAATCAGAGTTCTGAGATACATTCATTCGAGGAAAGACAACATTTCTATCAGAATGAATGTTGGTGGCATCAGTACCACCGGCTGGCTCGGCTCTGCTGGTGGCGTCAGTACCACCTCCTCTATGTGGTGAAACGGCGGCCTCAGTACCGCCGGTGTGATCAGCATCTCGGGTGGCATCAGTACCACCGTCATCATGATGTGCGGCTTCAGTACCGCTCCCCTCTTCCTCATCTGGCGCTCTAGATGGATCCTCGTGTTGTCGCTCAGATGAGGCGCCGCCTGCTGGTCTTCTACCGCTCCTAAGTGTGACAAAATCAGCATCAAATAAATCCGAAGATGTATCATCAAATGGGTCACTAGGAGTGGCAAATTCAGTGTGAACTACCTGCTCAGATTTCCTCTTCAAGCTATTCGGATTAGGCTCGATCTGTGCAGGGATGGCGGCCTTCCCCCTCATCAGGTCCCGCATCTCCTGGCGGAACTCGTCCATCTCCCGTCTAAATGTAGCCTGCTGCTCTGTGAAGAGGCGGGCTAAATCATCCGTGGCGGGGCTCTCATGGGAGCCCGACGGGTTGCCTCTCTGAAAATGAGGCTGCTGGACCTGGTGCTGCTGTGGCTGAGAGGGGTAAGAGGAATGATGCTACTGCTGGTGAGCCTGCTGCTCACGTCTCCAATTCTGTCCCTGCTGCTGATAGGGACGAGATACGAAGGATGATGGCTGGTGTGGCTGGTATGCTGGGGGCTGCTGGTGATCTCTCTGCTGGGAGTACTGTCCTCCCTGACCGGCTGGCTGCTGCTGGGGTTGGTTGCTCCCATTCCCCCACCTGAATCCGGGATGGTCTCGTCGGATTCCAGGTTGAGGACGGTCATACCAAATCCCGTTGACGTCCATCAACGGCTTTGCATCGTAAGGGGCTGGTGGGAGTATATCCAGAGGCTGGTCCGGCTGATATAACACCATCTGTAAGTCTGGAGATGGTGGTGACTGGTAAGAGGGCTGCGGCTGCTGGTACGGCTCCGCCTGTACAAGGTGAACTTGTCTAGGCTGCTGCAAGGAGCTAGAGCGCTGGGACGAGCTGCGGCTGCCGCCGGAATCGCCTCGCGACAGAAGACGGGGCTGAGGAGCCGTCTGTGCCTCCTGAAGACACAAGAGCTGGGTCTTCATGTCGCTCAGAGTTTGTGCCATTTGCTCCATCTGAGTTATGCCCTGGCACTGCTTCTTCTCTATGATTTCCATGCGGTCCAGCTTCTCGCTGATAATCCCCATGTCCGCAGTGGCCGACTCTGCCTGTGCGGCTGCAACTGTGGACGAACTGGATGGACCTGCATCAACCCGTGCTATCCGCTGATATTGCACGGGTCCTGGCGGCTGCTGAGATCTCTGAGTGTACAACCGAGTCTGGGACATCACCATGTAATTTTCTGCCATCTCCTCGTAGATGGCCCAGACTTGGTTGTGGTCCTTGGCAAAGTAGGACCCGCCGCAAGAAGCATTCACCAGACCCTGAAGTTCTGGTGTCATCCCACTAAAGAAGCTCTGAACTAGGTTCGGCTTCGAGATATCATGGTGTGGGCATCTGTCCAGAAGCTCTCTGAACCTCTCCCATGCCTCGTGAAATTGCTCATTAGGGAGCATGGAGAAGTTGTTGATCAGGGCCCTCGCTGCATTCGTCCGCCCGAGTGGATAGTACTTGTTCAAGTACTCGGTGCGGAGCTGATCCCAGGTGTAAACAAACTTCCCTAGATGTTTCAGCCAGGCGGCTGCTCTATCTGCCAGTGAAAAAGGGAAGGCCATCATTCGAATCGTATCTTGGTCCACACGACGGTCGTGGACAGTACTACAGATCATCAGAAACTCCTGGAGATGGAGGTGGGGTTCCTCAGTGGCGAGTCCGTGAAAATGAGGAAGCATCTGCAGGGTGTTCGGAGGGAACTTGAAATCCCCCACGATAGCAGGTATCACCACCCATTGGTGCATCAGTGTAGATCCAGGGTTGTGAAGCTCCCGCATCGGTCTTGCTGCGGCGGCGGCTGCCGCTGCTGCGGCTGCTGCCTCTGCGGCTGCTGCCTCTGCATCAGCGTCAGGAATGTCCTCCGGCTCGCTCGGCTCTTCTCGCTCTCTTCGGAGTCTCTCCAACTCCCTCCTCATCTCTATCATGAATGCCCCCTGATCGCGTAGTTGCTGCTGAACCGTCTCTAATGATGCGATCAGGGTGGAGTTAATCGCCCCCTGGTCTAAGACAAAATGTTCGGGCTGGCGATCGTCTGAACTGCCGGCTCCAGCCATAGGGATGTCTGCAAAATCAGATGAGCCCAACTCAGGTTCTGTTAAATCAATTCGTCTTTCCTCGGGCTCATGTCTCTCAGTAGGAAAAGAAAGGGGATCGAGGGGGAACAGGGTGGAATCGAACTCGGGCCCGGAGAGCTGGTCTCGACTCTCATGGGCCAACCTAGATGATGAAGTAGCCGCGCCTGAAAGCGGTGCATCCAGAGGCTGCCTAAGAGATCGTCTACCCATCATCTTGATCTGGCGAGTGAGGCGGATGGGATCTGGAGAAAATATGATCGCAAAGCAAACCCCTTGTTCACCAACTCAACACAATCTGAAGACCGTGAAAGCTCGGTCAATTTTATCTTGTCAATTTTATTTGGTGAACATACAAGATATCAGAGCGATTACGTGACCTGCTGGGATACCCGATACTCTCTCAACCGACTGTCCCGCACAGAAGAGTCGGTAATCAGTCGAGATGAGCACCGGAGGGCTTTACCTAGTGTTCGGGTCACTCTCTCGCACAATCAAACCAAACAATGAGGGGGTTGCTCTCCCCAAGACAAATTTTTAATGTGAGTGTCTTTTAGGGTCAATAATGTTATCCAGTCCCAATTTTTATTGTTTTTCTTTTTAATTTTTTTCAAAAATAAATACAAGCGGCCTAACGATTTTTCCGATTCTCCTGATGATTAAGCCAAACACAGGGGGAGAAGACGAAAAAGCCGATGCACGAGAAAATCAATGATGCATGCAGAGGAAGAAATGCGTACCTTGTCTCCAGCACTCTACATGCAAGTGATCCGCGCAGAATTTAAATACAGAATTAAACTACCTAAATGATGCAACGAGGGAAAACCGAGTCCTAGCTGAGCAATTTCTATTGATCGTGAAGAACAATAGTTAGCTAACCGAATCGAGTCCGGAGTCCGATCTTGGGAGTCACTCGGTGCCCGCCACAACGGGTCCTGCCAGCGCTGTATGTGACTCCTCACGGCACGTGGTCTCAAATCCAATTAAACTAACTTTTTCAGTGAATTTTATCAAGGTCCAATTACGTTCTATAGGAACAGATATTCTATTAAGTGTTGGGCCTTAGATATCTACGTCACAATCAACAGAAATTCCTAAATCTAGGGGCTCGAGAAAAACCGCGTAAACACCGGAAAAGGCAGCTAGCTATCAAAACCACGATAAAAGCCGCGAAAATCCGAATGGGTCCCCCGAGCACACCGGTGCTCGGCGAAACAGACCCGCTAAATTACAAGTGTCCACAGTTCAAAGTCTAAATTATTACAACAAGTTTTGTTCTCTCTCTCTCTCTCTAAATAGAAAATTTCTTCTTCTCTCTCTCTTCCTCCTACGCGGGTCCTCTAAATAGTAAGCTCCAAGTCGTCCAAGTAGTACCTCGCACAAAAATCAAAGAGAGATGGTCAGAAAACAATAATAATATAGAGAGACAAAAATAGAAGAATGAAAACTGACTACAAAGCCGTGCTCCCCGGCAACGGCGCCATTCTGGCGACGCGACAATCACACTAACAACTGAGGTGGAAAATAATTCACAATGTCGTTGTCCTCAATTGCTCAGAATGCGTCAGTCAAGAAAAATCAATCACTCAAATCGGATAAAAACATGCAAGCACAAAACAGAGCGATCTAGCTATAGGATTAACCTGGTATAGCTCCCAGGGTCGAACACAAGGAGCACAGATTGGCTTAAGAAGCCTACGATGTAGTCAGAATCCAAGAGAGTCCTTTTTTAGTGTTTTTATTTGTTTTTATATTTTTTTAGATTTTTTAAACCATGAGAAAATTAAAGAATGTAATTACAAGGCAACTTCAACAAATTATAAAACACACCAAAAATGATGCAAAAATTAAGGAAAAATGGTTTTTATGTTTTTTAAGTTTTTTACTGTTTTTGGTGAATTTTTGGTATTTTTCTAATGGGTAAGTTATTTATTAAAAATCAAACAATGCGAAAATCAAAGGGTACTGTCCAGCAAGGCTTAAGATCCAAAAATAAAATAATTTTGGATCTCAAAAAGCCCTAGAGGTAATTTTCCTATAATCTAGAAAAAATAAGGAAAATTTAGGCACCCTAATTATTGTTTTTGGATTTTTAATTTATTTATTACAATTTTTATGAGTTTTTAGGGGTTTTTCAATTTTTAGGGTTTTTAAGTGATGAAAAGTAGCCAAAATTGGCTAGAAAATCAAACAATCAGTAAACAACAATATCTAATTTTTTTAGAATTTTTGGAGATGTTTTTATATTTTTTTGGTATTTTTAAAGTCAAACAGTGGCAAAAAAGAGTGTTTTTGAATTTTTAAAAATAATAAATGGAATCAAAAATGTCCCCAAAAATCATAGAAATTCCTACACCATGGCAGGAGCCATGTGTCAAAATCTCATTGGATTTGGAGGTCGTTTGATATTTTATTCAAAAATAAAGGTGGGGCACTGTGCACAGGGACCTATGTGCAAATACCCAAAAGTTCTGGGGTCCTGGTGCAAAATACCCAAGAAGTCACGTGCCAAGCACGTGCCTGGGGCACTCAAGGACCTAAATGTAATAAAAATAAGTTCCAAGGACCTATTGATAACTCGTATCAAAAGTCCAGGGGCTTATATTGCAATTTACCCAAAATAATTCGCACATGTGCAAAATCAATGCTCACAGGGGTGTAAATGCAAATAAACAAAACTTTTCATTCAATAAACAACATCCAGAACTACAAGGCACATATTGCAAATAACCCAACAAAACACGTGCCAAAGCACGTGGGTCTCTACTGGTAGGGGTCTAAATGCAAATAAAATTAAGCGCGAGGGTCTCTATGCAAATATCCCAGAAAATAAACAACTGAATTAAAAATTACAAGACTAAAAAGAAATGGACAAACTACGAGGGGTCTAGAAGGAATTTACCCCTTTTATTATTATCGACGGCCCGATGTTGACGCGTGGCAGATCTGACGGTGGAGAACGAACGCGCCTTTAACTCTGGAAGCGCTGGCCTGATCCGACGGCTGGTGTGCGTCCACGTGGGTGATCGGACGGTGCACATGCAACGTGGCTCTTCGAAGGAAACCAGGCTCAGATCGGATGGTCGAGGTGCAACCACGTGGATGATCGGACGGTGGAGAGACGTGGTGGCGTAACCTCGCTGCTCAACGGCCCAGATGAGATCCTCAGATGGATCAACGGTCACTGCTCCTCGACGAATGGACGCTCAAGATTAGAACTGGAGCGAGGCCTTCATCGGACGGCTCTGGAAGGTCCTCGAAGAACTGATGGCCGGCGAACTTCGCCGGCCTCGTGAAGGTGTATCCGCCCTCCTCTGCTGCGCCTGAAGGTCGGAGAAGATCCGGCGTGAGGTTGCGCAGCTGCTGCGGGTCTCAGATGCCTCGGCCGAGCGCTCGAATACTCCGGCGAGGTCGGGGGAGAAGAAGCTCCTGGCTTGAAGTTGGGGGACCTCAGACGGCCTCCTCTTGACCTGCAAAGTAGTTCAGACGCTTCGCGGGTCGAGGGCAAAGTGCCTCGACCCAGTTAGGCGGGGTGAAGGTGGACGGTGCGGCGTGGCGGAAGAGCTCCGGCGAGGCGACGGCGGTGGAGCTCGACTCCCAGATCCTGTGCGATCTGGGTTGTGCGAATGGGTGAAGAAGGTGCGTGAGGGTACGGCGGAGGTGATGAGATGGTCGGATGGTCGAGATGATACGCGAAGTGATCGGAATCGGAGATGTACGTCGGAGCTATGATTTGGGCGTAATCGGAAATTGGGATAAACTAGAAGGATCTAAGGGTACCTGATGGATGCTGGAGACTGTGCTGGAGCGTGGCTATCTCCGGGTCGTAGCTTCGAAGGGCGTCAAGGCCTGAAGCTCGATGCTCAACGCCGGCGGCGGAGCAAGAACGGCGAAGTACGCCGGATCAAAGGATACGCCTCCTCACCTCACTGCAACAAGGGCTGACGCTCGCTGTCACTCTTGCGGAGCCGGTGGAGGTCACGGGGAAGAAGGAGAGGGTCCAAAGATGGGGCGCGGAGGCGGCGGAGGTTGGGAATATATAGAGTGACAGGAGCGTTTAGGGTTGAGGCTCGACGGCGATGGAAAGCTTTGATTTCATGGCTGAAGATCCGGCGAGGGAGAGGGATGAAAGGCGAAGGATCCGGGCTCGAGATATGCGTGGGGGACAGCCTGGAGTCACGTGGGAAAATCGGGGAAGATGGGGTGGAGCGCGTTGTCCAGAATAGGAAGGAGGTCGCGGGGGAGTTGACCGGGGTCAACAGTCCCCCGTGGACCAATCAGGAGCGGCCACGTGGATTGAATTTTTATTTATTTATTTTAGGGTAGAAATAGGCCGATTTAGAGAAAACTCAAAACATGAAATATTTTTCTTTTATTTTTTTCTATTTTTTGGTGATTTTTATTTAATTTTTGGAAATAAAAATAGGGTGGCTCTATATATAGGTATATGTACACTATAGGGATTTTTATTTTTGATTTTTTATTTGTTATTTTTATGTGTTTTTATGCTCATTTTGTATTTTATTTATTTACAACATGAAATGAGGAATAAAAGAATATTTTTATTTTAGTTTTATCACTTATATACAAGGGTGAAATAAATAGAGATATACATTTATATACATGGTATTTATACAATGTATTTTGGTATTTTTAATTTTGTAATTTTTATTTGATTTTTGTTTTGTTTCTTGTTATTTATTTTATTTACAAAATGTAACATAGAATTTTTACAAAAAGTTTGGAAAATAATTGAATTTATTTGTAGGGTTAAATAAATACAAGGGTGATGTCTATACACATGATGAAAGGGTATTTTTGAATTTTGGATTTTTATCTTTTTATTTTGTTTTTAATAGAATATACACACAATATGTACAAACATATTTTTGGGTGAGGAAAATATATAGTTTTATTTATTTACAAATATACATATGTGTGAGCCCTATCTCCCTCTACTTTGGCTTTTATGCGGTCAGGCCCATGCTGAGCCCTCCCTTGGGTTAGGTTGCTCAATATTTATTCTAAATATTTCCCTCTTTTTCTTTTTGCTCTTTATTCTTTTATTTTGTGCACAAAAACATGCTAATTATAGGTTTTTACACAATGCATGCTTTTGGTAATTATTTGTATTTACACATATCTACATGTATTTGCAAAGGTTTTTGTAGCTAAAATAATAGAATAAAGAGTGATGAATGGGTATTCATCAGCGCCCTACCCGCCACCTCCTTTCCGGACCTTCATGCGTATATAATCCGAGCTCCGCCGCTTTCTCGCGCCATCTTTGGCTAACCACTCTCTCTCCAGTGAGCTCCATTGAGACGAGCAAGGTGACAGCTTGCCCCCACCGGTGTTGCAGCGAGGAAGAGGTGCGTCGACCATCGATCCGGCCGCTTGAAGCAGCCGTGCTCCGACGACCATCCGGAGCTCGAGCCTCGGGAAGTGACGGCCCTTGAGGCGAGGACCAGGAGACAGCTGAGCTCCACCACAGTCTACCGCACCCATCAGGTAACCCTTAGTTCTTTCTTGTTTAATCGTATTTCAAGCTACCCCCAAATCGACCCATCGCCGTGCTTCCCTGATTCCGACTATCCTGAGTACCATTTCGATCATCGGAGCACCCCATCATCTCCGCCATCTCCCCACGCGCGTTCTTCACCCACTCGTTCAACCCAGCTCGCCCCGGAGCTGGGAGTCGAGCTCCACCGTCTCCGCCTCGTCGGAGCTCGTTCGCCCCACCGCACAGACCACCTTCACCCCGCTTCCTTGGGTCGAGGCACTTTGCCCTCGACCCGCGAAGCCTTCTGTCTACTTTGCAGGTCCAAAGGGAGGCATCTGAGCCCCCCTTACAGTTCAGACCGGAGCTTCGCGCCGCCAGCCTCGCCGGAGCCCCTCCAGGGCTCGGCTGGGCCATCGGCCAAGACCATCAGCTGCGGGGCTGCACCAGGAACGTGTTCCGATCATTTGCAACAGCTGAGGAGGACCGGAGCGCACGCAGGAGGCCGGCGAACTTCGCCGGCGTCGAGTTCTTCCTCCATCTTCCAGAGCCGTCCGATGACACCTTCGCTCCAGTTCTAATCCTAGCCGTCCGTCAGTTGAGGAGCAGCGACCGTTGATTCATCTGAGGAGTGCATCAGGACCGTTACAGCCGAGGAGAGAGGCCCGGAGCCCAGCGTCGTTGGATCACCTACGTGGACTCACCTCAGCCGTCGATCGAGCCGAAGAGAAAAAGAGAGGAGTAGCGCCGCCCATCCTGACCGTCCATTCACCACGTGGCGCGCATCTGGTCGTCGACCAATAAAGGGGTAAATATTTTAGGGCCCCCTATTAGTTTGTCGTTTTATTTCCGAGTCCTGTAAATATTTTAGTACTTTTATTCACGTAGGGTAATTTGCACTGTGGACCCTGTGCTTGTTTTTAATTGCATTTATGCCCCTGTGTGTATGAGATCACGTGCTTCGTCACGTGTTTAGTTGGGCTATTTACATCTTTTATCCTGTAGTCTGTTGGGTTATGAAATGAATGAGAACTTTTTAGTAATTGCAGTTATGCCCCTGTGAGCATTTTTATTACACATGTGCGGATTTTAGTGGGCTTTTTGCAACCAGACCCTTGGACTTTTTGGTACCCGTTACCAAAAGGTCCTGGAACGTGGTTTTTATTACCATTTGGTCCCTGCGTGCCCCAGCCACGCGCCACGCGCGTGACTTGCTGGGTATTTTGCACCTGGGCTCCCAGATTCTCGGGTATTTGCACTTTGGTCCCTGTGCACAATGCCCTCCTTTGGATTTTGAATAAAATATCAAATCACCTCCAAATTCGATGAAAATTTGACACATGGCTTCTGCCATGTTGTAGGATTTTTGAGAATTTTGGGGGACATTTCTGAATCCTTTTACTATTTTTAAAAATTCAAAAACAGCCTTTTCAGCTACTGTTTGAATTGGAAAATAACAAAAAAATATAAAATCACTCCCAAAAATTCTAAAAAAATTAGATACTGTAGTTTGCTTGCTGTTTGATTTTCTAGCCAATTTTGGCTATTTTTCATCACTTAAAAACCTTAAAAATTGAAAGACCCCTAAAAACCCATAAAAATTATAATAATTACTTTAAAAATCCAAAAACAATAATTAGGGTACCTAAATTTTCCTTATTCTTTCTAGATTACAGGAAAATTACCTCCAGGGCTTGTTGAGATCCATAAATATTTTATTTTTGGGTCTTAAGCCTTGCTGGACAGTACCTTCCATTTTTAGCACTGTTTGATTTTTAGCATTCAGAATAAATATCAGAAAAATATCAAAAATTAACCAAAAACAGTAAAAAACCTAAAAAACATAAAAATAATTCTTCCTGAATTTTTGCCTGCTTTTTCGTGTGTTAAATAATTTGCTGAAGTGTGCTTGTTTATATTGTCCTTTATTTCTTTCACATTCTAAAAATCCAAAAAAAAATATAAAAACAATTAAAAACCACAAAAATGTTTTCCTTGTCTTTCTGATCTTTCGACTACTTCGTAGGCTTTTTAAGCCAAACCGTGCTCCTTGTGTTCGACCCTGGGAGCTATACCAGGTTAATCACATAGCTAGGACCGCTTGTTTTGCCTTGTTCGATTTTTGACTCGTTTCGCGGTTCGATTTTTCTTGATATACCCATCCGATTGATTGAGGTCACAACGACCATTCCTTTGCCTTTGCCTTAGTCACTCGGGTTTTTGGGATATCACTCGACGATCATGCTACGTCTAGCATATGGGATTATCACAGAGGTCGTTAATGAGAAGACCGATGTGAGTCCATGGTTGATGCTAGAAAGTCTATATATGATGAAGTCTTGAACCAATAAGTTGCTATTGAAGCAATGTCTTTTCTCACTCCATATGTAAATAGGTACTCCACTTAAAGAGCATCTAGATTGTTTAAACACACTATTTCTAGACTTGAAAAACATAAATGTTCAAATAGAGGATAAGGATTCTGCTTTGACTTTGTTAGTTTTATCGCCAATATCTTTGAGAATTTTGTTCAATCATTCATATTTAGTAGAGAAAATATCACCTAGAAGGAATTCGATCGAATCTCCATACCCACGAACTTTGTCACATGGCTTTTAGGAATTGTGGAGACATGCAGGCCGTAGGGTTAGTAACAACCCATGAGAAGAGCTGTGGTGCTATAGAGAAATATCAGAAGGGAAGTCCAAAGCAAAACCGTAGAAGATCAATCCGAAGGATGTCTGCAACTACTAGAAGGAATCAAAACATTGGAAGATGCATTGTCCAGAAAAGAAAGGCAAGGCCAATGTTGATGTAATGGCTCATCGAGAAGATGATTTTCATGATTAATTATGTACTTACCATCATGGATCAACATGGATCAAATGTATCCTGCTGATGCTGATACATCGATTCTTGATTCTGCGCATTCCTATCACATGCCACCTCATCGAGATTGGTTCTTTACCTATGAGAATATCAATGATGGAAAGATCACCACTGGGAAGGACATGCCATGCAAAATCATTGGCGTTGGTTCTGTGAAACTAAGATGCATGATAGGATGATGATGATGATGATGGTGATGATGATAGTTTCAGGAGTTCGTCATGTTCCAGACCCGAGGAAGAGTATTACATCTCTTAAAATCTTGGACTCTAAAGGGTATAATCACAACGTCATTGATATTCAGATTTAGCAGATCTTCTAATTATATCGAATTCTAGCACCTCAAGAAACCCGAATAACAAACAAATTTAACTTCTAATTAACCATATAATGTACCGTAAGTCGAACACGAGGAGGTAACCTATGAATCCCTAATTCATTACATTTATTCTTTCATTTTGACTAAAATCCTTGGTAAAACATGTAATATCCACTAATTCTCATTTTTTTAACAATCTAACATGATTTGGTAAGAGTGTAGAATTAACACTTATTTATATCATAATAACATAATAATGTAGGAAAAAGAAAAAGGAAAAGAAAAGAAAAGAGGGAATGTTGTATATACACACACCATATGTATAGAGTGGCCCTAACTTTGAGGTTAGGTTATTATTAACATGGTCAACTTAAAATAGTCGAAGGAGATATGATCCATAACTTATAGAAATCTCAGAAAATATAGACCACTAAGTGTATATATGTACCATAATCACGATTTACAAAACTTATACTATTTATTTATAACTATAAGACCATTTCAAATTAAATTATTTCCTTCATAAAGCTTGTATATGTCTATTATATACTAAACTCATTTCTTAAACCATACATTATACATATAAAATGGCACAAATTATTGAAAAAGATTGTAAAGTTCATCTTTAAACCTCTAGATATTCTTTATATGAACTCATTAAACCAAACTCACTTTTGTTATCATCACAATAAAGTTCTTTTTTAAATGAAGACAATTGCATTGTATAGTAGATGTTATTATTTTAGGATAGTATGGATATATGTACAACTGTATAGTAGGTGCTATTATTTTATTTTGTGTATATTATTATTATTATTAATGTTTTCTATATATTTTATATTATTTATGTAACATCCGAATAAAAATCATAAACATCAATAAGATATAAAAATGAATGTGTATACTTTATATTATAGGTATACTGTATCTATATTGTAAATATATGTATTTATATTTACATATATATTAATATAAAATATAAAAAAATATACTTAAAATCTTTAAAATGTAATTTAAATATATAAAATTAAAAACATAAAATATATACAAAAATAAGGTTAAAAATATGTATACAATGCACATAGGTATAAAATATTTATATATCAAGTTACTTATTGCATAACTACCTTTATTTAACTCAAAATTTAAAATATATCGAATAACGTATAAAGGTATGTAAAATAAAATTTCCTGCAATTGAAACTTTTCGATTTAAAGTTTCTGTCATTTATTTTTGATTTTGTAATGATTTTTATCTTTTAACTAGTCAATTAATTCGAAAATAAATTCTTTAATTGGTCAAAGTTGACCACCTGAGTCAGCTTCAAGCTGGTACTTCATTGGGTTGCGTCTTGCCAGCTCAACAAGTCAATTTGACTTGTCGACCGATCAAGGTCACCTTCCTCAATCCTCTTCTTTCTCTACCTCTCCGCTTCCTCTTCTCCATTTTCTCCTTACCTAGTTCCTCTCCACCTTCCAAAACCTTCTCACCATAATTTAGTCCAATGTACAATGACCCTCGCCAACCATCCGGTATTCCATCCAGGTTAATTGAACCTATTAGTAATCCTATCCATTATATACCCCTATAGCCGGAGCTGAACGGACATTAGGCCATTTTTATCACCTCTCCAGTGAGCTCTGACCATTCCTAGTGGAGGTGACAGCTCTTGCTGTCCTCACATAGTCGTAGCGAGGACGTTGTTGGAGGTATGGCCCAGATCTGGCAAGGTCTTCAACTTTTCCATGTTGCTCCATCTCCGACGAAGATCTGGCCTCCTCACTCTTATGTGAGTTGATGCAACAATTGGCGGAGAAGTTTCTCCGACACCCACGTGATCATCCATCAATGTTTTCCAGGTTAGATCTCTTCTCCTTTCCTCTGATTTCTCTTCTGATCTCGATCTCTTTTACTCCTTCCCTTCTCCCAATTTCTCCATTCAAATTCAACATCTTCATCGCAATTCCACCTTGATTATCATTATTATCATTCCATCCCCTTCATGCTGGTCAACCTGTCACGATCGACCATATCCAGTCACGTAGGGGGGGTCGAAGCTGAGACTCAACTCTTCCACCTTCGCTAGTTCCTTCCATCCACCTTATCTCTCCTATTCAGGGTCGAAGTGCTTGGCCTCGAGCCTATCTGTCATCTGCAGGCCTTCTAGGCTCGATCCAAGCAGATTCGATCACGATCTATCAGCCTCAGATGAAACTTCATCAGTCATGTCATTGGCATTTCCTTTTCACATCTCATAGTGAGCGATTTCAAGAGAAAGGAATCCCTTTCGTTCCCACCTCCTCAGGCGAGTGAGTTAGGACCAAATCCAATTCAACCCTGTCCGATCAGAGACTTAGTTTAAGTCTCAGACACGAGGAGCTCCATATCCATCATTTCCTTCATCTCGAAGCTCATATCGGACTTAGTTGACACATAATCTCTTAAGGAATCTACCGGAACCTATGAGAATATCATTCGATTGAGACTGAGCTCCAATTCGAGGATTCAAGGAGCTCCAAGAGGAGCTTCTTCGAAATGGGGAAGGACATTCCCTCAACCTCTAGATCGTCCAGTCGCAATCAGATCAAAGGCATCGAGCAACCGAGATTGACCATAGCCTACTAATCTTAACCATTGATCGAAGTGTCCTCACCTAATCGCATCCATCGAATGAGGTTTTTTAGGGAGCCATCCTAGCTTCCCCTCACACTTTCTACGTTTTATTGCGAGATTTTTTTCGTAGTTTTTCCGTGATGGTTTTTGAGGTTTTTAATCAGTTTTCAATTTGATTTTTATGATCTTATTTTGTGTGAATTTTCTGTGTTCCCTGGCTTTGTGTGATTGCTTGTACACCTTAGGACACAGGGTACGCATCATGAATGCACCTGTTATGGAGGACTGTTCCATTTGAGGCAAATTTTTTCTTCGAGGAGGCAAAGATGTGCTTCTATTTTTATTTTTGAAAGTTGTTTCTTCTTTATATTTGTGATTTAAGGATACAACCTCTTTCTACTACACTTGTATGTGAAAGTTGTTTCTTCTGGAGTAATTTACAAGGAAGTTCCCAAACTTTCTACCCGATAACGATGTGGTTCCTAAACTTTCCATGGTAACAATTTGGGTCCTAAACATTGTTTATGATAATAATACAGTTCCCGGCATATCTCCCACTTTAAATGGAGTGCGGATTTTTCCCAAATGGACAAAAATGCCCCTCTTCCTTCCCTTACCCATGGCTCTTACCCTCCTTCAATCCCCTCCTCCTGTTCAGCTCTGCAGACCAACAATGCAACAAACACATCCGTCTCCTCTCCCTCCCCTTCGTTGCCCGACAATGCCATTACCACCTCTGATTCACCTAACTACCTCTAGCATCTTCATATGTCCAGACGGATCTTCCGCGCATTCCCCCTCAGTTGGATTCATCAACATCCGTCAGCCGAAATGGGTTCTCATGCAAGAATAGTAAACACAACACAAGGCGAGTGAAGGATATCCGGATAGCACACAAACCATGGTTGATTTCAAGGAGAAACTCAATGCAACATGATTACATTCTTCACATGAAAAGAGAGGAAGCATCACTATATACCATTGGATTGATGGGTCTTGGGTAAAGAATACAAAAGAAAAGGAAAAAATAGTGTGGTAGGAAATGCGAGAATATGTAAATAATTGTTTGCTAAGGAATTGTAATAAAATATTAAACATCCATTATTTTTTATCAGGTTCTATAACTAATATTATCTATTCTATTTTTCATTGGAACTTAGTTTTAACCAATAGGATTTTGTGTGCTTGAGCCTATGTATATAATAAATGCTTCCGAATAGAATTATTCTCAAATAAATTCATATTTAGTTCATTTTGCAAACATGTCCATAAGTTAAATTCATATTTAGTTCGTTTTATTTTCAATCACAGGCTTCTATCACGCGAAACTTAATCGAAATCGACTTAATTATTATTATAACATTTTTAGAATTTGACTTTTTTATTTAAAGAAAAAATAGACAATATTATATTAAAATAAGTATAATCCACTCCATTAATTCCAACCCATAAAAATCGACGAGCAAAAGTCGGATAATCTAGATCCAAACATGAAGGACATAACATGTAATCCATGTATTTTGAGACAAAACATATAACCAAACAGGATATATCCTGTAACTTCAGGATAAAAAACTTTTGAATCCCGTTGAGCACAAGATGATCCCATTCCAATGAACATTCTTTTTAATGTGGCAGTCACCTTGGAAGAAGAAAAAGAAGGAGATCCTCAACTAGGTCTGAGGGAAATTACATCTCCACTTTAAAGGGTGGCCCCTTTGCCCTAACCTAATGTGAGATACACACACTCCTTACCTCTTGTGGGGCTCTTTTCAGACTTTGGGAAGGGAGAGCAAGTGAGGTACCATTCCCTCGAGGCATATGGAGGTGGTGGTGATGATGGTCAGGGAGACCACAAGACTTCAAAAGTATACTATTTCTCAGTGCATTCTCCAAAAGCATATATGTACATAGATGCTTTGGTTCGTACTTTTAGGAAGGGTGATACTGCACGTTAAAATTTCAACATGTGAAAGAAAACATACAGATTCTAATGCATGGCATATATGGTTTCTTCTGAGCAGGGTGGAAGAACATCAACTAAAATTTTCCATTGCCTTCATGACTAAGATCTCAGATCCAGTCGCTGTCAGGAAAAAGAGGGATAGGTCTCCATTGGGGGCAAGAAGAGAGAGACAAAATGATTGAATGCTAGAAGATGCAACCGAAGAATGAAGTATGACTGTAATTTTTTATCTGAGAGTATGTGAAATAAAAAATGGTGAAGTTTTCTTCCATTCTAAGTAGAGTCAACTACATGGATTCTTGCTCAAATCTATATTAAAACCTTTGATTATTTTTAACGATGGTTGTCTTCTACATAACGTTATCCCCACAAGGAGGGATTTTTTTATGCTGGCTACATTGGTAAGTATGTGAAATAATTATACCAAAAATGGGGAACCAAATTACAAGCAAAAATAGCAACCTGAGCCTGCAGTCAGGATCGTGTTGACGTTGGAGACGACCATAGCCGCGATGCGCTGAGAGTTGTTCTCGCAAGCATGCGTGACGGGCCCATATCAGGTTACGCTCCTGCCAAACCATCCACACCGTCGCATTATTTTGCATTAAGGTAACCAGCCCACAGAGAGTATTCCAAAGCTAGCAATCTCCAGTGCTGATCTCCAGATCCAGTACGATCGAGTGTATTCCTAATTAATTTTTGCATATTTCTATCAACATTCCTTACATATACTCTGTAGTAATTAATTTTTGCATTCAGATTAAAATGGATTAAGCTATGAGGATCTACCTATCTTCTTGTCCATCCCCACCTGCAGATCATAATTTTACAGTTTTTTAAGGAGTTTACTTTTGGTTGGAACTGTATCTGAAAAAAGAACTGGATTAATTTTTTTTCTACAAGTTATTTGTTATCTTTCTCAGATGTTTTTCATGGAAAAGATAATGTAAAACAAATGCCTTTGATGTGAAGGGGTGTAATCGAACCGAACCTATCCATGTTCGATTCGGTTAGTTTAGCCTTTTAAAGGTTCGGATTCGGTTCGGTTCAATAAACTGAAAATGGTATTCATGTTTGGTACGGCTCGACCCTAATTCATAAAAGTTTGGTTTGGTTCGTTTAAGGTTCGATTAGTAGTGAAACTCGTTGGGATCACAACCCTTCGTTATGTCTTGATCAAGGGTTGTGAACTTTTATGCATATACCTTATTTGTGTCATTGTGCACTCTCCACATTCCTTGTAGCGAATATTGATCTTCGCCGTTCAAAGATGTTATCCATGAACGTTGTAAATTGGTGTTTCTTAATTGCTACAATGTTCAAGGAGTTTTTATTAGCTCATAGCCATGTTTAATACGATTTATTCTACTTCTACAAAATTTATTATCTACAACTTTTATGTACAAAGTTTCTTTATTTGAGGTATAAAAAGTGAAAAATAAAATAGGTCCCAAAAATGACTAATAAATGAATTAAAATAAAAGGGATTTTTATTGTATAAATGACCCTTATCTCCCTACTTTATTCTTTGTCGACCTAGTCATCAAGATGCCTTGGTCTCGGAGTTTAGGATCATAAAATATCTTTGATATTTTATTCCTTTACTTTTCTTTTCTTTTCTTTATTCTATAATTTTGGCATTAAAAATAATATTTTGTACAGTATTTGTACAATAAAAGATGAATGTTAATTTAAACAAATTAGAGTTATTTTCATGCGTTTAGGGTTTTTAAGGCCAAAATAATAGAATAAAAGTGATAAAATGGAGATTCATCAAGCATCTCATTTGAGCCTTGAATGCTAATGTATGCAACTTTGTATCTGCCATTGTTGAGAAGAAGGAGCCAACAATGATACAACCGCCTCAACCGAGTCCACCGCAACCCCAACCTGCCCAACACATATACTACGTGTAGGTTCTAGAGCAGCCACCGTAGTCCTAGACACAAATGGTTGTTTGTCAACTGGCGTTGCAGCCAGCTTATCTGGAGCAGTTTCCTCCACCCCCACCGCAGATCCAAGAGATAAATGGTGTGTGGGAACATGAACAGTACCTAACCCGTCCTCAGGGACTCTCTCAGGGTTAGAACTCAGCCAACCGACCACACCACCAGAAGCAACAGGGAGGGAGGGAGGGAGGAACTTCCAACCCTACCTACCCCAGATTCAGCAACCTCCGTAACATGGAAACATCATGAGGTAGGGTTATCAACAACAATAGTTCGACTACTGTCATCAGGGCTTTCCTACGCAACAGCCAGCTGCACCATATCAAAATTTTTATCCCTCTCAACAGTACTCACAAAACTCTTCTCACCCTCCTCCTCATCATTTCTCCCAGGGTTACCGGCAACAGCCTCCCCCGCACCATCAAAATCAGAGGCCCCAATTTGGAGACTCTTCGAAGGCCTCACCATTTCATCACTCCCTAGAAATGGAAGCGTCATGGTTATACAATCATTTATGATCACATCACCTTCAAGCATTCCTAATACATGTACATCTTGCATACTGGAAGACCGAGAACAAACATGAAGTTTTAGATCTATTTAGACCATCTCCTTCATGATTTTAAAATTAAGTTTCTCATTCGATCATTGGGAGTTGGTATCGATCATGTACTTTCCAAAAACATATATCATGCATAGGTATTGATCATATACTTTCCAAAAGTATATATTAAACCTAAAAGTTCAGTCAGGCTTCCAAAGCAAGATGACTGTGCACAGAATTTGATTCTTCCCAATATCTCATGAGTGAGCTCATGTCTTTCGGTTCAGTAATGAACCTGTATGATCCCTTTGAGAGATCGCATTACTCATATGCCCTTGCATGCACACCAACGCGTCAACGTATAGACCTTGGTTAGGTCATCAACCTATTAGTCTGCTAAATGTAAATACTTAGACATATAGTAACATGTCTATCTCTGGTCGGAGGATGCATGTCTATATTATGACAGTATACGACATAGATCTTTAGTTATCTCGATCTCGTTAAGTCAAATCTTTAACCTAACTTATCTAACATCTTCGAATCTATATTCCTATACAGAAGACCTGCATCAAGAGGTCATCTACGTATCAGGCTTTAGAGAAAGGATTGCCATCTCCTTATCAGGTTGGAGACCCTCTCTTAATAATCATGTGATGGTACTTGGTGAGTCATCGATCTAACTCTTTAGATATTCATCCAACCACCAGCCTCTATGATTCAACAATTAAATCAACAGTTGTATAATCATTAAAATGGTCATGGTACATAACCCTAATTGTACTAAGTGACCTATTATGCAAATTAGTTATTCTTCATTTCAAATCAAGGAATGATATTTGCAATAACATTTATTGCATAATGGCTCGCCGACCACGATTGTTCTAACTCGCATTCCACCTTCACTTTTTTCGCAATGCTTCCCCTACGCCCCCGGTCCTTCCAATTGCTCAGATCATTCGTGGATCTGGAGATCCATGTCTCCTCTCTGCTACTCCGCCTGAGACGTTCGCCTCACCCTATCTTCCATCCTCCATAAATAAATCCCCCAGATCCCCCATTTTGCTTGCATTCCTTTTCCCTACAGGTTATGGAGGTTGAGGACCCAACATGGTCGATTTTTGAGTTCGCTGGAGATATCTGGAGCCCCCTTACTTCCTTGAGCTCGTTAGATTTCATTGGAGCTCCAGGGAACCTCCTACGCGGAAGGAGCTCTAGCTCCATTTTCCCCTACTCTGAGACTTCCAGGTGGCCGGAGGAGCAAGGAAGGGCAGATCGAAACTCCGCCCAGTAGAGTTCTTCGCGTGTTCTTCCAACTACTCTTCCAGTCGCCCGGTATTCTAACCGCTCCAAGAGTTACAATTGTCATTCGATCAAGCTCGCCTTGACCATTGACTCCATATGTGGGGCCACCACTAGATTCGACCCATAATTGCGTATTGTGAGGCCACCACACGTCAACTGAATCATCCTAGGCCGTTGGATCCACGCTTAGTGGGGGTATTTTGTACTTTACACCCCCTTATTTTTGTATTTTAATATTTAATATATAAACTTCAATCTATTTTTTTATTAATTTTGTAATATTTGTAGGGAACCCCGTACCATTTCTATTATTTCAATTTGAGTCTAGTCCACATCACCTCATGTGCAGTCCCATGTGAGATGGCCATTTTGTAGAGATACCCTTGCAAGTATTTGTATTTAACTTTAGCCCAAAACTTTTAATAATAGTTGGATTATTTTGGATAAATTGTATTTTATTCTCTACCTTTATTTTTAATTGCAGAAACGACTAGTTTAACAAAAAAATTTTTATCTATTTTCCATTTATTAAAAATAGCATCCGTGCTCTAAAAATTCTCAAAAAATAGTATTAAGTGCATGTTAGCATCTACATTCATGCTATATTTTTATTTTGCATTTTAGACACTTTAATTGTTTATTAAAAATAAAAGAGCACATTTTTTGCTCCGTTTGAACTAAAAATTGCCATATATATAAATATTTTGAAAATTTCTCTAAAAATGTAGTTTGTTTATTATTGTATTTCTAACTCCAAATATAAAATTCCTAAAAATAGAAAAAGAAAAATACAAAAAATTTAAAAAGCTTCAAAATCCAGTAAAAAAGATTAAAATCCTCCAGAATCCCAAAAATATTTATTTTTTATTTCTAAATTTTCTTTATATCATTATCTATTTATTAAACAAAGGTTTGGAAAATTTTAAAGCTTTTAAATATTTTTTAATTCCAAAATAATTCAGCCTATTTATTTAATCCTTATTTTGAGATATTTTTTACTTTAAAAATACATAAAAATGAGAAAATTCTTTAAAAATCATAGAAATAGTAAAAAATATATATAAATCCAAAAATATTTTGTTCTATAGTTTTGATTTATTTATATTCATATTTATAATTGTATTACTTTACATTACATATTTACTGTTATATATCCTTATATTATATACTAAAAAGGAAAAAGGAAATAAAAATATCAGAGAATATAAAAAGAAGATGAATATTATAAAATTAAACATGATTAAAAATATATATAGAAATTAAAATACATAAACTATATAAAATAAAAAACCCACACAGAAATACCTAGACAAGAAGAGGAACACATTTTGAATTCTATTTTCCCAATATTTCTAGTTTGCTCCGTTTGTGTGACACTCTACACATACTTATACATATATACACACATTTGCATAGTTATAATAAATTTTAACTCCACATTTATTTTTCATTGCTTGACTTATATTGTGGGTTAATTGCTGAATTTAGCGAGTTTCTTGAGTGGTCACTTCAGCGACTGTTGATTCGCCTTGTGGATCGACATGACCCTTTGGAATTTTGTTATTTCAGGGACTAAGTTAGCTCCCCTATGGGGTAGCCCATTTAACCCATATAAGGAAAAATGGGGTTGCCCCCGCCCCATTTTTCTGCATTTTTTGAAAAATTCATGATGTATATTCATCTATAGATCACTTCAATATGTTATTCGAATTTCGTCAGAAACAAAGACTTATATGCCCTCCATTTTGAATAAATACTTTCAACGATCTAAACATTGTATATTATATGTTAAAATAAAAAAATGTTATTTTAATCGACCTATTCTAGATGGAGGGCATATGAGACTCTGTTGCTGACAAAATTCGAATAACATATTGGAGGAATTTATAGATGAATATACATAGATTTATTTTGAAAAAAAATAAAAAAAACATCAAAAAATAAGGTAGGAGCAACAATACATGACAACTCCATTTTTTCCTATATATGTATATAATCATTACCAATTGCAAAAATAGCAATAACTAAGTATCCATTGACTTCGTTGTAATATTTGTACCATTCAATATTTGAATATTCTTATCGAATAGAGTATCTGGGTAGCCCCGCCAATAGGGGTTGTCATATACAGTAACGAATAAGCTTTTTTCACACGTTTTAAATTTTCAAATATTTTTTTCGAATATAAGCTTCCATATACATATATTTAACGATAACTTATACATTGATGGTGTAATAAATAATTCAACAGTATTCCTTTCTTATGTTTAGGCTCGACTATTCTTATGCCTTTGTTTCCAACTAGAAATAAAGGTGTCCTTTGTAATAAACATGGAGAAATCATTGTCCGCAATTTTACTTGTCATTTTCCCATAAAAAATTGCCTTCTCTATATAACAAAACCTTAAGAAGTACATGCAACATTTACAAACTACGGATATGAATGCTCACGCAACACACCCATTTGAGCAAAATATACCTCTCCATCTCTTTACTAGTACATTTGGAGGAAAAAAAGACATGACAGAATATTTGTAAGCATTGTTTGGAATGAGAAGTCGATCGCCATTCCCACGACGAATATATTTGATAGACATTTTTTTAAAGAAAAAAGGGCCAACACCGTGTAGGTGAGTGCCCAAAAACTTCACCATATATCACCAAAAAAAATTATTACACATCTAATACACCAGGGATGGAAGTATCATTTACAAAGCTCAACTCTCAGCCACCATATTGACATGCACTACAACACTCTCCACGTGGAGCCTACCTTGTCGGAAGATAACATCATTTCGTACCAGCCAAATTGTCCAAATGACCGTCAAGTAATTCGACCTCTCCTTTTCCGTGCCATAATATCATAGCTTCTGGCTTCACATGACAAACAAGGCGTGACATTTCCCAGCAATTATATCGCATTAAATAGATTATTAAACTTTTAGGATGTGACCTCCTCGTCTATTTAGAATGAATGCGTCTATGGGGTTTGGCCCTGCTGCTTATAAAAGGAATGAATAATTTCATGTCCAGGGTTGCTTGGCAAGACAGAAGCTTTTTTTCATTATATTAAGAGCACTTTTTAAAAAATCCGTAGTAATTTGTTCATCAAAATATTACCACTTAAAAATATTACATGTCTAATTGGGATTTTTACACTCATAACCTTGAGTAATTCTGTAATTACAATCATAACCCTGTATAATCATGAATTACATCCAGAACCCTCAATAGTCTTAACTCTTGCACCCATACACACCCCCTCCCCCTCCCCCTCCCCCTCCTCTCACCCCATGCCCACCCGACCCCTGCCCGCCTCCTCCTGGGCAACCCAGACCAGCCCCGACCTTCACCCCGCCAACCCTCCCCCGTCAAGCCCGCTGCAAGCCTCGCCCCTTCCTACGAGCCACCACCGCCTCCTGCCTGCCTGGGCACCCCCACCCCCATGCCTGCGAGCCTCACCCCTCCCAGCGACCCGCCATCGCTGACACCTTGTCTAGAAGCGCCCCCGCGCGGCTGCAAACCCCTCCTGCGTGGAAGCCCTCCCCTCCCACCCCGCAAGCCCCGCCACCACCGCCTCTTTCCAGGAGATGACACTTTTTATTATTTTTTATTTTTTAAAAGCAATTAGATAGATATGGGTTGAATTAACCCAACGATATAGTTGGTTTAACAGAAAAACTAACGGAGGGTTATGGATGTAAGACAGAGTGACTATTTAAGGTTTGTTGTGTAATTCATGATTATGCAGGGTTATGATTGTAATTGTAGAATTACTCAAGATTATGGACGTAAAAATCCCTATCTAATTATGTACTAGAGATCACTGAAATTGAGATGTCATTGTAGAAATCTACGGTGGATTCACACAGCTCTCAAGAGATGTGTTATCGTTGAAGAGGATCCTCTATTGTAAAAGATTGAATCCTAGATCAATGTTCTATAAATCCTCCAAATTTCACTTATATCCGAGCTTATTTGCAATTTTATCTTAATAATTTAAGGTTTAGATATTTTTTAAATGGAATTAAAGTTGCTTAGATCTTGACAGAATGTTTGACCATTAAGACAAAATATAAAATAAGCTCGGATTTATACGAAATTTGGAAGATATATAGAACATTGATCTACGATTCAATCGACAAGGTCGAATTTTCGGTTCAAAATTGCAAAAAAAAAATAAAAAAGGATTATAACACCTCTCATGTAACCCTCATTACAGCAAAGGATCATCTTCCATGTTATCCCACTCCTTCACAAAAGGAAAGCAATCCAAGGACAATATTATTTCAAAAATATAATTAAGCACATATTTGATCACTATTTGCATCAAACCAATAAATCAACACACAAAAAACAGCATCTCAATTATGGCTCCATGTAAAGCACTTAAACTATATACATATTCTAGATAACAACGACATAAGTATACCATTGATAATGAAATCATCCACATTGTACTCAAAACTGGCACTAATTTAAAATAATATTAAACTAAATATGCATTTATTCGCGTGCATCTGAAAGACACCCACCATGGTGGAAAGTGATGCAGCACAATGGATCGGGTACATTTGCAAACCCTAGCCATTTAAAATGCCGAGAAGAATCTGGAAAACAAAACAAAACCGCTGGTCCCTATAGTTACTCGTATGATTGGAGACCAAATATCAAAAGAATGCAGCAAGAAACATGGTTGGTTCAAAGCTATACCTCTGATCAGGAACAGTTCCCGAAGGGCACTCCTGCTATAGAGATCTATGCCGTGACAGAAAGATGCCATATGTCAGAGACAGCAATTAGAATTCTCGTAACATACAAAATGTGCTGCACCAATTTAGGGCTCCATGTTGGTCTGTACAGTCACATATGTTAAAGAACAAGTGGCGAGCAAGAAAGAAACCCCAGAGTGAAATAGAGATCTCATAGATCCACGAACAACTTCTTCATCTGGTGTCAAAAATCTGCAGTACTTGGCATGGGAGACTAAACAAGGTCATACGTATCTGAAAGATTTAGTTATTTCAGCATGAAGGAAGATGTGGGTTCATTTATGGAAAAGGATCATGTGATGGTGCCAGATTTTCCCTTGAGCAAGAAGAAAGAAAGCGGAAGATCTGAAAAAAAACCTAAAAGTAGAAATTAGGGCGGTACACTTCATGCTTTCTATAGGGTAAAGGTGGAAGGAGAGGGGAGGAGGAAAGGATATGCTTGGCTCCTTGCACGCCATCCGCCATAGCCAACTCTGCTCCCATGGATTGGAACTAGGCGAGTGGCATACAGGGAGCCAGGCACAACCCAACCCTAACGTCATCTCGCTTCACTTCCTCCTCCCAAGAATCTCTCAGGTTGCCCTAATCACGAACTAACAAGCTTGCAGCCAAGCAATCTCAGATGAGGGTAGGATTCCAAGAGACTAACTAGAGCGTGGGTTTTATAGGCAAAAGAAGTAACCATCGTCGAAGGAACACACCACATGCAGGAAAAAGTAATAGTTTTGACCATGGTTTTAAAAACCGAACCGAACCGACAGGTTCAACCCGGTTGAACCAAGAACCGGAGGGAGGACGGTTGGACCAACCGGTTTTTAGGAAGGAAGTCAAAACCAATCAAAACCGGTCAAAACCCGGTTGAACCACTTGAACCGCTTGAACCAAACCACCGGTTGAACCACTATTTTTTGAAGAAAAAAATCTTAATTTTAAACAAATCCAAAATAACACAATAGAAATCTCCCCATCGATTGCAATTGCAAAGATCCGATCTTATTTTTGTTATAAAATATTAAAACGTTTCGTATTCCCATTCCCCATCGATTGCAAAGATAGTACGTACTACTCCCTTTTCCATTCCTATCTCCCTGCAAAGATCGTACACATTACTCCATTCTCCATTCCTATCTCCCTACCATCATTGTATTTGTTCCCTTCCAATATATGCACCTCTGCGGATGCCGATCATCTGTCTTCAAGCGGCGAGAGCATAGCAACACATCTGCACGTTAGTCTTGCTAACTCTGTTAAAAAACTGGTACAACTTCTCCCATTTGTTGTTTACTTCTCTTGGCTACACCATTGTAGGAAGTCTCTACCCACTCACCATTGAAACATCATTTTGCAGTTGACGGTAAATAAGGTAGATGTATATTAAATCTCCGCAAGGTGCTATTTGGGGCTTGCTATTTATATTGCAATCCATGTATACGGGAGACAAAAACCTCAAAAACTTAGAAATACTTTCTAGCTTCTATATCATTTAACATATTTTTTTGGGGGCTTGCTATTTGTTCAATGTAGCATGGTTAAATTTTTAGGACAAGGATGGATGAGATGAGTAGTTTATTTTGCAAGGACTTCACATTTCAAGAAATTAGAGTAGATAAGATCTTATACAGTTATATAACTTATATGTATTCCCTGTGTCACTTGTTTGGGGAAGTCCAAGAATGTATCAAAATCATCAAACTAGTAGGCTACTAGCTTGTATAAGGGTAATTTGGTTATCTGATTTACATAGGGATATAAATATATGCATTATATTACATCTTGTAAATAATATATTTGCAAAAAAAACCCATATAAAGACATATGCCTAATTATTCTGCACTATGTATTAGAAAAATTAATTGAGATTACCACTGGAAACTTTGACTTTGGTATCTACACCTGTATTAATGCATGAAATTAAGATCAACAAGCAAAAATGGAATGTTGAAATGTATTCATTTAAAATCTGCACGGACAATGCTACTAGTATTGTTTATAAGGACTCAGATATGTTGCTATTAGTATTTGTTGCATTTGCCGAGACAAATAAACTAGTATTTGTTGATAACTTGATACTTCAAATGTATAGCTACCACTTACCAGTTTGTTCAAATGCATATATTTACGTATTAACTGCCGGTCCAATTCGGTTTGACCCGGTCGAACCGTATGAACCAAACGAGTAATGTACTGGTTTGGTTTTTTACGGTTTAATTAAATTGTTGATGTCATCACCGGTTCGACCGGTCGGTTCCATAGGTTCGACCATAAAAACCCAAAACTGACACTTGATCGATTTGATGTCTGGTTCGGTTTTTAAAACCTTGGTTTTGACAGTAACAATACTGATGGGGGATAGAGGCCACTTTACACAGTTAACACTCACCACCATTGCCACCAGTACAGAAAAAAAGGAAGGTTCACAGACAGCAATACCTCTCTTTCTCAAGAGAGACAGAAACCCTCGAATTGTGCCCAAGGTTTTAAAAACTGAATCGAACCGACCGATTGAACCGGTTAAACCAAGAACCGAAGGAAAAAAGATCCAACCATCCCGTTTTTATTCAGAAAATAAAAATCAGTCAAAACCCGGTTGGACCGTCAAAACTCGGTTGAACCAATTGAATCAAACCACTAGTTCAAGCATCCATTTTTTGACAAAAATAATTTTCAATAAATTAACAAAATACAGACATTTCAGAAATATTCATAATATAGCCGTATTTTAATCTATAGTATATTTCCCCTTTATCTCTTGGGATTTTTACCCGGCAGACCCTGGAATCTTTTGCAATTACTGCTACGACCTTTGAAACATCGTAATTCCTCCCTCACCCCCGTAATCTTGTTAACCTTTACTCTACAGACCCCGTGGTTAACCACCATCCATGTAGCAGTTAAAACTAACCAAATTCTGTTATCTTCTTTTACACAATACCCATTTTAGTTATCAAATTTACTATAGGTGCCATCGCCCCCCCACCCCCGGAACCCATCGCCCTCCCTGCCCCCATCGCCACCCCCCTGCCCCCATCGCCACCCCCTGCCCCCGTCGCCACCCCCTGCCCTCATCGGCCCCCCCTGCGGCGTCGCCCCCGACCCTCCTGCCTACCCCATCTCCTGCCCCCCTGCCCCCATTGCCACCCTCCGGAACCCATCGCCCCCCTCCCCCTGCCCCCATCGCCACCCCCCTACCCTCATCGGCCCCCCTTGCGGCGTCGCCCCCATCGGACCTCCTGTCGACCCCATCGCACACCCCTCGCGCATCATCCCCGGGCTGTCGACTAGGCCATGCGACGTCGCCCCCTATCGGCCCTCCTGTCGACCCCATCGCACACCCCCAACCCGTTGAAGAGACTCCCCTCCCCCAACCCGACGACCCCCAGCCCGCTGCCTCCCTTCAGGTTCATGTTCAGAGGTTCATCGTTGTGGAAGGGGAGGCTGTCCACAGGGGAGGTCAAACGAGGGTAGATTATTTTTTCTTCTTGATTAATTTTAGCCGTTCGATAGTAGCTTGGTTATATTAACTCCTTTTTAACACAAGGAAGTTAACTTTAGATGTGTCAATTTAACGGTAGCGTTCGTGGGGTAAGACGGAGCAAGATTACGGAGGTGAGGGAGGAATTACGATGTTTCAAAGGTCGTAGCGGTAATTGCAAAAGATTTCAGGTTCTGCCGGGTAAAAATCCTTTATCTCTTCTCCTTTGCATGGGCCAACGTCTCATTATCGCATGTCCATTCTTGTCGTATGAGCATTGCCTCTCTCTTCTCACATTATGTATGGGGTTGTCTACTTATAACAATAACAAGCGAAGAAGATAATGTAATAGTCGTTCTATAAAATACAATAAATGAACACTACTTATCGTTAATTAGAGTTTAAATAGTTTAATATTGTTGTTTTTTTACATCATATATGCATTACAAGAATTTTATGAAATATGCTTATTATGCCCTTTCAAATTTTTAATATATTTTATACCCCATACTTTTAAGCAATTTTACTTTTGCTCCTATATTTTCTTAAAAAATTCATAATATTATGCTTATGTTGGCATAATATAGGACCGCAAGTGTACTAATAAAGGCCACTACTATGCATTTTGCAAAAAATATAGGGGTACACATGTAATTATATAAAAAATATGAGTACAAGTGTTATTGAAATTTTTATGAAGGATAAGAGTAAACAAACCCTCAAAATATATGATGTAGCATTTTTCATATTTATTCGTATGATATACCGGTCTAATTCGGTTCGACCCGGTTGGACCATATAAACCAAACCAACAGTACTACGGTTCGGTCTTTTTCGATTTTTATGAACTGCTGATGTCATCACCGGTTCGACCGGTCGGTCCCGTTGGTCCGACCATAAAAAAAGCGATACCTTCCCGATTTGATGTCCGATTCGGTTTTTAAAATCTTGGTTGTGGCTATGTCAATAAAGCTGTGAGGTGGAAAGGAGCACAAGGAAAATAATGCTCCAGAGAAAGAGAGAGAGTCATTTCTCCACACCCTCAAAGGAGTGATTTCCCTAGCAGTGCATCCACATCCCTCAAATGATCAGTTAGAGGATATGATTTTGGAATTTTCATGTAATGTCATTGATTGGCGAACGGTTCGCCGATCAACAAACTGATTGACAATCAATGCTTGCTCCCTTTTCATGTCCACAAATGATAAAACCAACACTCACATGTGACAAAGACATTAATTCTTTTTGGCAAACCATTTGTCGATAAAACCAACACTCACATGTGACAAAGACATTAATTCTTTTTGACAAACCATTCGTCGATCTATGAATGATTCGTTCGTTCACGCCTACATGAGAAAAAGGAGGATAACTAATTATAATAATGGTATATTACATAAAGTTTCCAAATGTCTATGGTAGCTCTGATAATAAATGGGACATTTTGGATGATGAAATGTTCACTTTTCATTTTAATTTAGTTAGACATGATAAGTGATCAAACACTATGATAGTATTCATTTCGTTCTTGAGAATACAGAATAAGTGGCAGCATTGTCAAATGGAGAGTGGTAGTTAAATAGTATACATTATCAAAAGGCAAGAGAATAATCATTTCACTAAAAAGTGCCAAATAAACAGAGGAACTGTTATTCCATGAAAAAGAAAAACTCCGATAAAATGGGACAAATTCAGATTATTTTTTTTATTCGTTGAAATCCAATGGCTTAAGATACACCATATATGATAAGATAATTGCAACAACGACGACGACGGATGTACAACGGCTTAGATATCTAGAAATACGACCGTAAATTTGGTTATGCAATTTTGATGAAATAACTAATATTGTTAACCAACTGTTTTCATGTTCCAAAATGTCACATTCTTTTGTAAGATGCACTTTTACAATTTACTCAAAATTTAGAGACATTTGTGTAATTTAACCGAGTAGTAATAATAACTAATAACAACCGAGAAAGACACTGATAACGGCGAAGAGCGATTGGAAAAGGAGCGATTTGTCGATCACATTTGTGTAATTTTATTATTTACTGTAAATCAATTTGTCGATCGCGAAAACAATTAATGACTTTATAACTCACTACAAGAAAAACAAGTTGTGGCTGCAGAATTATGCCCACGGATGTGGAGTTTGTGGTCACGAAATTGAGCTCTGGCCACAACACGTCGTGGCCAGTAGCCGTAGCTACAAGTCTCGTCGCGAGAGTTCTCTAACCATGAAAATGTCGTGGTTACTACAAGTAACCACATAACTTGTCGTGGCCACAACTCTTGTATGAAGTCTTTGACCACAGATTGTACCTACGAGAAAGTAGTGGTCACATAATTATCGTGGCCACAAGTTTCTGTAGCTATATTCTATGGTCACAACTCATTTTTTTTGTAGTGACTGGCTTTGCGGCAGGGGCGGACCTACGCTTTGGATAGGGAGGGCACGTGCCCCCCCCTAAATTCTTGAAATTTTTAAAGTGCCTCCATGCAAACCCAATTCCATATTCTTTTGTGCCCATCCTCCCTCTCCGTTGAAAAACTAAGAAGCCACTTCCATGTTCATCCTACCACCCTCCTCACGGGATTGACTCTTCGGTCCAGCTCTCTCATGGATTCTTTGCAACCCATGCTTCTGTTTGGTCGTGTCACGCTCGAGCTCCCCTGTGGATTTGTCGTACCACGTCCCCTCTCGGACTGCCACGCCCCCCCCGGATGTTTCACACACTGTTTCCATCATTAACATGTAGTACCCCGGCATGTGCAAGTCTTGTTAATGCCCTCCATGTGCAAGTAACACTATTTTGTCTATATAATAAGGTGGACCGTGTTGGATTTAATTCTTTGTTATCAAATTTTCAAAGTCAAAATAACTTGTTTTAGTATCAAACGTAGTGTGTTTCATTGATAATTAGCTTTGAATTCTGGCTCGTGCCTCATTTTGCCTAGAAGGCAGTAGGTGTTGACTTTAATAATAGATTGTACTAGTGCCCTTCAATATTTTTTGGAGCTACAGATTTTGATTTGACTTCAATATATCTTGAGATCACTCCAAACATGGTCTTTTTTTTCGATAAAACTAAGGAAATAAGTGAAGATGTTAATATCTTTCTATATATTACCAAAGATGTAAATGTAACAAAAAGAAATGCTAATATATTTAGCAGAATTTATTGATAGAATTTTTATCATCCTTATTAAAGTAGTAAGCTTGTTGTCAATGTTTAAATTATCTTCTAATTACCGTTGTAACTATGATGTAAGGTTTTCCATCCCCAAAACAAAAGAATGTATCTTAAAATAATAAATACTTGATTGGATTATAATTCTAATGATGATATTATAATCTATTTTTAAAAATATTAAATCTATATGAGGTTAACTTTAATAAAATTGTGATTTATTTTTTAAAATATGTTTTATACATAAATATTACTTTTATAAATCTCTATGCATATAGATGTTTATAATGAATTAAAATTTATATTGCAATCTTATTTATTACTTTTTATTGGTGTGCCCTACCTAATCTATAATCCTAGGTCCGCCACTGCTTTGCGGGCTTTGTCTGTTATGGGTGCAAAAAGAGAGGATCGAAAGATAGCTTGCTGATCAACGAACCGTTTGTCGATCAATACTTTGAAAGAGAACTATTAAA
This sequence comes from Ottelia alismoides, assembly GCA_037367405.1. Classification (NCBI taxonomy): domain Eukaryota; kingdom Viridiplantae; phylum Streptophyta; class Magnoliopsida; order Alismatales; family Hydrocharitaceae; genus Ottelia; species Ottelia alismoides. The sequence continues at coordinate 41,408 of JAZKJV010006662.1, forward strand.
ATCAGATGTGATGACCGAGCATTTAGGGGCCGTTCGGGACGCGGTTTAAACCGCACATTCGCAGGTAACCCGGGACCCCTATGCGTGTAAGCCGCGGGTTTTGTGGTCAAAACCCCGCCCTCCCCCGCCCCTCCCACCCGTGACCTATCACGGAGCCCTAGGCGAGACGTCGTGTCTGTCAACTCCGCGCGAGTTCCAAGCCTCCCCTTCCCTTCCCATTTCTCCCATCTCCTCTGCGATGGTGTCCTCGTCTGAATCCCGTTGTTCGCACGTCTCCGAGTTGAGGAGGAAGCGCCGACGATCGGAGCTTGACTGGAGGTACCAGGTTGTTCTTGGACTCCATCTTCTCTTGCTCGAGTTGGACGATCAGATTCGTGGGGCTCCTTCCTCGTCTGGAGCTTTCGACTTCGTTCCGAGGTACTGTCACCCCCTCTTGCCGACGCTATCCGGTTTCGATTCTTGTTTTCAACATTATCTATGGCCATGGGGGGTGGGGGTTATCGCTGTGGGCTCTTTGCTCTACCGACGGTGGGGTTTATGGCTTGTTGGCTATTCCGGCGGTGGGGTTTATCCCCGTGGCCTTGCTGGGATGATGTTGCAACCCGACATCGGCTGTGGAGTGATTTTGGGGGATCCGATATCCAAATATTATTACCTGTTTGAGGAATTGGGGGTGGTCCTGCTGGGTATGCTTCGAAATGAGTTGTTGTTGTTGTTGTTCCTTGGTATGCCCGCATATCGATTGGCCTTGCGAATGTGTTCATTACATCCCCAAATTTGTGACCTTGGTTTGCGAATGTTTTTGGTTCTATGTTCTTTCTTGCCATATGCCAATTGGGATGTCATGCTTCTTCTGATGCGGCGACGGATTTTCTTGGCACCGTTGTCCAGGAGATGATGCTTGCCTGCTTTATCCATCCTGCTCTCTGATGATGCTTGTTTTTATGTGACTAAATTTGATTGATGCTGTCCATTGCGCCTCCTATGAGAATGTGCTCGTGTTTGCTGGTGTCTTCCTCTGCCATTACTTGGATGGATATCCCGGACGAGCGTCGATTTGAGGAGCGATGACAATATGAGCTCCTATGATGATCTTTTCTTAACAACTGCAATTTGTTGATACTGTCCATAACCCTGTGATGGTGTCATTGTGTTTGCTCTGTGATTTGTTGGCTTGATATCCCAGACGAGCTTAGTTGTGAGGAGCATTGTTGTTTTGAGCTCCTGTGATGTTCTCTTTTTTAAAATTGGAAATCCGTTGATTGCAGAAATCCTTTTATTGCTGAAATCCGTTTTGAGCTTCTTTTTGATTGCTGAGGAGCGATGATTATACGAGCTCCGGTGATGATATTTTCTTATGATGAGACAAAATGTGGAAATGAAACACCCTTCAAAAATATTCTTAAAACATAGATTGATTAATCAAAATATTTTGATAATCGATAAGGTGGATTTTGATGATTATACGAGCTTCATGGGGCTCCTTCCTCACCTGGAGCTTTCGACTTCATTTCGAGGTATTGTCGCCCCCCTTTTGCCGACGCTATCCGATTTCGAGAAAATGTGAATTCCTGTGATGAGAAGTTGGATAAAGATGCTTGTACCATTTGTGTGAATGTTACGAATAGAATTGATATGTGATAACATCTCCTATATTTTTGTGAATGTTACGAATAGAATTGATATGCCTCCTCGGTGTAAGGGAAAGAATGTGGATGAGGGTGGTCGTGATGAGTCCGTACATTCAGGCAGGGTTGCAAACTGGACACCCGTACAGGATAGATTACTGATCATGTGCATGTTAGAGGCTCGTGACCAGAACTACTGGTCTGAAAAGTCTTTCACCACCATTGGGTGGAATGCGATCCTGCAACAGTTCAATGAACAGGCGGGCCTTCACTTCACGAAGGACCACATACAGTCGAGGTGGAAGATATTCAAAAGGGACCATGCTGCGTACTTGTATCTACGCAACAAGTCCGGGTGGGGATGGGACAACGTCGGCAACCGTCCTGTCGCCCCAGACGAGATGGCATGGTTGGAGGTATGAATTCTTTGCAAACCGAATGTCGCTTTTGTATATTGTTATGATAGCGTTGTAACTGAGTTCATGCATATTGCAGGTGGACAACTGTTACCGCAAGTACAAGAATCGCCCGTTCCTGTACTTTGAAGAAGTTGCGTACATCATCGGGGCGGGCACTGCAACAGGACGGTTTGCAAGGTCGTCTCGAGGACCGAGCAGGCTGCAGGATCCAGGGATTGCTGAAGTTGAGCAAGAGGAAAATGAGATGGATGACACCGAGGACATAGCCGAGGTACCCACACCGCCCGTTGCCACAAGGGCCACTCAGCGATCTTCAGGTTCTAAACGTCGGAGGAGTGCCGACGTGAAGACAGCCCCACTGGAGTTGACCCAATTTGTGGACATGATCCAGGACAGGATCGGGGCCCACCGAAGAGAACAGGATGAGGATGTCAAATCCGCATATCTAGAGCTGAAGGACGCATGCCCTCATGTCTCTCCCGCTGCCTTTGTTAAGCTTGCAGATGCATTGGCCCACCCAGCAAAGAGAGAGTTGTTTCGACAGTTGAAGGCTGACCCAGAGTACCTACAGGCTTGGGTGCAGCACATACTAGGCCAGCAGTAGGATCTGGAGAACGTTGGCGTCTATGGGAGGATTATAATAATATCGTTTCCTGCTTAAATTTTTTATGCTTAGAACATTTTAATTTGTATAATGCCTGGAACTGGCAGACATTTCCGTAGTTACTGTTTGTTTTCAGTATTTGTAGAATTGTATGCCACTTTGCTTGATGGTTATCCTTCTTTTCAGTATTTGCTTACTTGATGCTATGTTATATGCTCCTATACCTTTTCATAATTACAACTTAATTGGGTACTTGACATTTATACATGTTTACGTAGATGGATGATCAGCTATACAATCCGTTCGAGGAGGTTCTCACGGAGGCAGCAGAATTATCATACGCTTTGGCCTTTTACATTTTCTTCGTGACATCACAAGATGGTGGGCCTTCTAGAGTGCCGGTTCCCCTTAATACAAGGCCTTGGACAGGACGTGCGTGGATCGAGGATATGATGTCGGGCCATGTCAAGCGGTCTTACAGATGCTTTCGAATGGAGCCTGCAACATTAATGAAGTTCGTACAGCTGCTTGAGCAGCGAGCAGGCCTAACCAGCACGCGCAACATGGATACAGTCGAACAAGTTTGTATATTCTTGTTCGCATTTGGACATGCGCAGCCGAACCGAGTGCTACAAGAATGGTTCCAACACTCTGGGTCCACAATTTCATGGCATATTCATAGAGTACTTAAGAGGATTCTGCAGTTGGAGGATCTCCTCATTCGTCTTCCGACGACAGACACTCCTCGCCGTATAGCGTCTGATCCTCGTTTTGCGCCTTACTTCCAGGTATACTCGTTGTGCCTCAAATTGTATCAATCAGTGACCTTTATATGTGTCTCTCTAATATATACTCATGCTCTACAGGGAGTCATCGGTGCTATCGATGGGATCACATTAAGGCAACGGTTTCATCAGGTATCGAGGCTGCCTACCGTAACAGGAAGCAGGTCATCTCGCAGAATGTAATGGCAGCGGCATCTTTTGACTACCTATTCACATACATCCTTGCTGGTTGGGAGGGATCCGCCTCGGATATGTCTGTCTTGAGGGACGCTATAGACCGGGGAGGCTTAATCGTACCCGAGGGATGTAGATATCTTGTGGACTGCGGCTACACTAACACGGACTCATTTTTGGCCCCATATCGCGGCATCACGTACCATCTGCCCGAGTGGAGGGTCCTCGACAAGGCTGAGCGGTACATCTCGCACAAGCATTTGTTCAATCATAGGCACTCGAAGCTGCGTAGTGACGTAGAGAGGACCTTCGGAGTTTGGAAGAAGAGGTTCCGTTGTCTGTCTTGTATGCCTACGTACGCGTTTGAGACACAAAGGGACGTAGTCAAGGCCACTGCAATAATTCATAATTTCATTAAACTGTATGGATCTGACAAGTGGTTTGACCGAGTAGAAAAGTATTTGGTGCCTGAACCTCCAGAATTAGATGCTGAAGCTGGCGTTGAGGTTAGGGTCACGCGAGCGGAAATGCGACTGGGTGAGCAACATCGTGATCGCATCGCCCATGCGATGTACAACGACAGGCTACGACGCCTGCAGCAACAGGAGTAAAATTATACTGCGCGATAAATTTATGTTTCTCGGCGTTGTACTTTTGTTATGGACCTTGGTACCTTGTTATTCACGAATGTTGGACATTGGACGTTTTTTATGATGTATTCCGGATGTTGCTACCTTTCTATATATATACCCATGTCGTTATCAAGATGTATTTCATTTCTTATAACAATGACTTGCGAATATTATATTGTAAACCAAATTACCTCCCGTCATTACACATTTACATTTTAAAGCAAACAAATGCTGTCCGTTACACCCCATTGTTCTTCGCATCGACGCTCGGTTTCCGAATGTTCCAGTAAAACTGCGGGGTTAAATATTTAAAAAAACCGTCATCCTTAACACATTGCTATTAAAAATGTATTGGTCCAAATTAACATGTAAGACAAGGGCAGAAGTTGCAAAAGTTACAATATATAAAAAGCCAATAATCCACCAACAACCTCATTAACTACTAACAATCAAATTCCAATCATTACTCCAAACTCCAGTAAAAGTCACATCACAGACAACCCCTTTCAACAGTAAAACCCCCTTTCCAAACACACAAACAACAATTCAGGTTAACCCTCAGGTTAGCAATCCTTGAGGTGGGTTAACCTCCACCAGTTTACCCGCGAACCAAACGCACCCTTAGAGTCGCCAAGAGAATCACTCCCGTCAGAGCCCAGGTGACGTTGCTTTCTCTGGGATTTGTCTCAAGCGGTTGGATCCACACTGGATTCTCCTTGCACAGCCAAAACTGCATCAGTCATAAACAAAACGTCTCTTGATCATGGGATGAAACTGTTCAGTGATGGGAAAGATCACAGGTCCACGAGAATTACTTCCGATGATGTCGGATTTGATTCATCTAGAAATCTTGCATCTTGGTCTCTGTACGTCTGATCGTAGGTGTAAGGGCCACGGCTGCCATAAAAAAGTGATAAAGATCCTTTGATGTTTAGCACAAACCCTCTTTAGTACCACCATACACCATTATTTTGAAATCCATAAAAATAACTTAGTTCAGAATAATTTCGTACCAATGCCCGTTTACCATTACATATCAAATAACGCCACGTTGTATTCAGTATGTAGCCTCAAAGTATTATCCCTACGAATCTGAGTAGATATCTGCTTGAGGTACAATTGCCCCATGACACTGGCCTACGTCAAAAAGTAGGTAACCGACTCATACTCGAGCTCAATAACCAAGGGCATGTTTGGTTACTGGGTTGGACTGGATTGGGTTGGGCTGGGTTGGGATGGGTGAATAGTAATCTGTGAAGAGGAAGTACCGTTGTGAATAGTAACCAGGGTTGGACCAACCATGCAACCAAACAGGCCCCAAAGGATACTGAATACGTACATGAGGATGGGAACTCTCTATAAATGTCTCAAAATTGACGGGCCAATTTTACACTACATTAGTTTTATTGAATTAATGTGTCGGTACACAGCGGTACAGTAAGAATAAAAGCGATGGAAAATCATAAAATATTTATGAGTGTGAATGGAGTGTAATTTTTTCTTGGTAAGTACAAGGTCTAACACATGGAAGCAATATAGATTTTACTTGTAACTTCAGTTGTTTTAAGTGTTTCCAAATAAGAGTACAAGTATCTATTATATGCGCTCAAAATAATGTTTTGGAAATCGAATTGAAGACAGAATCAGAAATATCATCAAAAAGGTTGAATTGGATTGGAACATTGAATCAAAATGACTCCGTCGGTAATTTTTAAAAAAAATGGATTAAATCGAATCGATAAGGAAAAAAGGTTGAAACGTGTAACTAAACCAGAATGAGTTAAAATATGTACAAAAGACACAAACACTCTTGAATATCGTACTAAATATCGTACTTTATACATAAAATATTTCTTGAATATGCAACATCAAATGATATTCATATAACTCCAGAATAGCAATAAGTTGAGTATATTCATTATCAAACCCTTTCAAAAAATTGAGTTGAGTAGTTTGTTGGCTAGTTATGGGTGTGACTAAAAGTCATGAGTTCAAAACACATCACAATCATATTATTTTAATATAAATTTAAATCTGAATTGTGGTTGAGTTGTTCAATTTCTATTGATTGAATTAAATTGGGTTGCAAATAGTCGAATGTTGTAATAGTGGATGAATCAAAATCTCACCAATTTGACCCAAAAAGTAAAAATTGATAAATCACACCATCCCAAGTCTGGTTAGCTAATCGAACCGTCCAATCTGGTCTACATTCATTATCATTGCTCAAAATGTAGTATTTTTTTGAAATTTTTAATTTGTATTTTTAAATTTTAATTTAATATTTTTATTTTAGTTGTGCAAATGTATATTTATGTTTTTTAAGAAAAGTGAATAAAATAAAGAGGGGGAATAAAAAACAAGTATGAGTGAATTAATGAGATTTGGTAAAAATGATTTCTTCGTCAAATTAAGATAAAAAATGCAAATGATATTTTCCCCTTAAATTATATGCAATTAGGAATGTAAACATATGTTTTGTACTTTTTCAATTAATGATGAAATAAATGATGAAAGAGTAAAATAACAATATTTTTGAAAGGTGAAAATATGATATGCAGTTTGTGATGAAATAAAGCTAGTTTATTTTTTGAAATTTTGAGATTGAGATGAATAAAATAAAAAAGAAATATGTACCGTCCTGATTTAATATATTTCACTTTTTAAGTAGATCAAATGCCGTCAATTAATTTCATAAAAATTAGAGATGATAGAGAAACTGAAAAGGTGTCTAGGATTTTTTTATTTTTAAAATATGATGTAATAAGTCTAAGAAAAATAAAATAAGGAATATAAAGAATAATTTATTCTAAGCACATTATTCAATGGATTAACAAAGTTCAATAATTTTCAGTATATCAAGAGATTAACCATGAGTATTTTTATATAGTTTTCAAAAGGTTTATTGAATTTAAAACGAATAAATAAGACAAGAATAAATGTTTCACTTAAAAATTCGTGCATAATTCAGTGTATCTGCAATAATTGTCTATAATATGTCAAGATAATGATAATTAAGTAGGCTATTAAATGCTATAAAGATCAAAATTTTCCGACTCAAGTTGTTCTAGATATTTGTTAATGCATACAAGGGTCTAAATGCAAATATATATTGAATAAATAAAACTAAACTTCGCATAGAGAGACTTGATTGCATTTCTTGGAATCTGAATGGGTTTTGCCGTAAAATGCCCAGAGCTAGGGCTTTGCTGTGATAACAGGGGTGTTCTCGTAATTTGCTTATTCACGTGCATAGATCACGTGAGGGAGTTCGATCCTGTGGTTGTGTGGCGCTTCTTCTGATCAGATTGTGCGGCACAAGGGCGGCCACGTGGATAGTTGTTGGTTGTCAGATGCTAGCTTCTAAGGATGATCAAACGGCTGTAGATGATCCTTGCATGCGGCCCAGATGAGAAGGAGATAATTAATCAAACGGTAGGGGGTGCTTTGCTGATGAGTGTACTCTTCGTGTTCGCCTGCGGATGGTGGAACAAGGCAGAGCTTTGGTTAGGGTTGACCGACTGCCGCTCTAGTGGTACCGTTCTCCGTCCAACCATCGTGCGTGGTCCTCCAAAGGAAATGGATTGCTTGAGCACTAGGCATTTGGTGGTAATGTGCTGCACAAGGAAAAAGAGGGATGGGAGCAACTCCTATACGCGATGGAGATGGGAGCTTATCTCCGGCAACGAGTTGGCCGGAGGGGGTAGATATGGGGGGCAGATGAGCAGCGAAGAGGTCCTAGAAGATGGGGCATGCTCGTCGATTGGAATAGGGTTGAATCAAAATGAAAAGAAAACGACGATGTGGCAGAAGGCACACGGAGAAAACTAAGATGAGAAAGCTCAAGGAAGAAGAATATAAGGGGATCGAGAAGAAGAAGGAAGAAAGATCCCACGAACGAGTCGAGACTGACAGCACTTCAAAAGCACTGCAGCACGGAGGATGGACCCCCACCCTGTGGATCACGTCGGAAAGGGTGAAGATAGAGTCGGCCTACCTCGCTGTCAACGCCAGGCGTCCTCTTTCTCTATCCATTGGAAGAATGACTTAATTTGCATGGGATTGCATATGTTCCTTTGGGCCTCTTTGGTTGCAGGGTTGGGAACGGTTGGGCCAACCCTGGTTACTATTCATAAGGGTACTTTCTCCTCACAGATTACTATTCACCCATCCCAACCTAGCCCGATCCAACTCAGTCCAACCCAGCAACCAAACATGTCCTTAGGGTGTGTTTGGATAGTGGGTTTAGGTGGGTTAATCTGGTAGCAGGTAACTCATTTTTTTGGTTTTGCTATTTGGATAGATGGTTAAACTGGGGGTGAGTTAGAAGTGGGTTTATTGTGATATGATTGTATTGGAGTTTGAAAAAGTGAGTAGTTATTGTAATGTGATTGTATTGGAGTTTGAAAAAGTGAGTAGAAGTGTAGTATTTTATAATTTTTATATGATATGATGGTATAGTATATTATTTTTTGATGGAATAGATGGAATAAAATTAATTTATTTAATATTTAAAAAAGGGAGAAATGTGGGATCCACTTAAAAAGAGAAAGAATGGGGTAAGGGGGGTAAAGGGGGGCTTACCCCCCTACCCGAACGACACCCTAGGGTGCGTTTGGTTGGCGGGTTAAGGCGTGTTAAACTGGTTGAGGATAATCCATTTTTGGATTTTGGTGTTTGGATAAAGGGTTAAGCTGGGGGTAGGTTAGAAGTGGGTTTGGGTAATATGATTGTATTGAAGTTTGAAAAAGTGAGTAGTTATTGTGATATGATTGTATTGAAGTTTGGAAAAATGAGTAGAAGTGTAGTAGTTTATAATTTTTATATGATATGATGATATAATATATTATTTTTTGATAGGATTGATGATGTAAAATTGATTTACTTAATTTTTTAAAAAAAGAATAAAGTGGGGCCCACGAGGATAGAGGAGGATGTGGGTTAAGGGGGATAAACTCCCCCAAGGGGAGGGTAACCCGGTAGCCAAATGCTACCTTAGGGTGTGTTTCGTACACGGGTTAAGGCGAGCTTAACTAGTAGAGGGTAACCCGTTTTTGAGTTTTGGTATTTGGATAGAGGGTTAAACTAGGGTGGAGCATTGGGCTCGACCCGACCCAACCCGGGAAAGCCCGACCCGGGCCCATGATTTTTTCTCGGGCTGTGGGCCGGGTCGAGGCCCGGAAAAATGGTGAAAACGTTGAACCGGGCCCGGCCCAAAGCCCGCTACTGTGGGCTCGGGTTCGGGCCGGGCCGGCCCGGTTGCAATATTAATTTTGTATTCATATAATTATTGTTGTTATCATCTAAATCAAGCAATTTGACAATGTTTTTCTCATGTCGACTTTGAGTGGGTCTCAATGACAAGGAAATCATCCAAACCATACCATTAACCCATTACGATGCAAAACAACGCAGATGACAAATCTTCGTAGAAATGGTAATATACGTATTATAAAAAGCTGAACATGCGGTGTTTGCCTGGACAGGTACCGACGTCCGTGTGGACATGATACACGAGAATAAAAATGCCACATGTTATATAAGTACCACAATAATATATCATCGCAATATTGGACACCTTATTTTTTAATTTCGAAATAAGGTGTCCAATGGTATTTTATAATAGATATATTATTGTGATACTTATGGTATCACAATAATATATCTATTATAAAATACCATTGGACACCTTATTTCGAAATTAAAGAATTAATTTGAAAGCATACCGTCTTCTTCTCTCTATTTGTGTACAAATCTAATCAAGAGGGATTTTCCAATATGATCATGAGCTTTCATGGTTTGGCCTAATTCTCGTGGTTGATCCCATCAAAACAACCAAGCAAACATACGGGCACTATCCAGTATTCCGTACAGCTAATTAGATTATACGTAAACAATATGGTATCCTCCATCTAGATATTAGAATAGAACAGGAGTGAGAGGGAACGCATGTATCTTGAGGGAGATAGGTAGCGTTGGTAGCGTTGGGGTGTGCGTGCTTAGAAGTCGGGCCGGCGGGCTTTTACGGGTTTTTCCGGGTCCGGGTCCGGCCCGGCCCGACTCCACATTTTCAGGGAATTGAAGGCCCAGGCCCGACCCATGTAAATATCGGGTTCGGGTCGGGTCCGGGTTTTGATGGGTTGGGCCCGGGTCGGGTCCGGGTTGGCCCGGCCCAATGCTCCACCCTAGGTTAAACTGGGGATGGGTTAGAAGTGGGTTTGTTGTGATATGATTGTATTGGAATTTGAAAAAGTGAGTAGTTATTGTGATGTGATTTTGTTAAAGTTTGAAAAAGTTAGTAGAAGTGGAGTAGTTTATAATTTTTATATGATATGATGGTATAATATATTATTTGTTGATAGGATTGATGATGTAATGTTGATTTATTTAATTTTTTAAAAAAAAGGAATAAAATGTGACCCACATGAGAGAGAGGAAGGGTAGATTACCCCACCAACCAAATGCTACCTTATAAAAGAAGAGAGATGGGTTCAGGTGATTGAACGATTGAGGATGAAGTATTCAATGGGAGAGATTGGATCCAAATCAAGTGAGGGGTTCTGTTCTTATGCAAACGGGTCTCTGATTATCGGAGATGGCTTTGTGACATCAACGGAGGTCATTGGTTTTTGGTTGATGGTTTGGTTCACTAAAAAAATGATCTAAGGCAACGAGTAATTTTTTATTCGTAACCATATTTTTCGTAGTTAAATATATAACAATGAATATTAATCGTTTCTTGCTTCTTTAAATTCGCAGCAAATAATGGTATTCGCTACTATATTTATTGTAACGAATCATACAACAACGATTACTCGTTGGATTTTTTCTAATCGTTGCTAAATTTGGCAACGATTAGTGTGAATCTTAATGAATAATTTAATGAAAAATCGTTGTTATATGGACCTTTAACAACGAATATGACATTCGTTGTTAATTACAAGTATAAAATATGTTTTGACAATAAATTATATTCGTTGTTAAATCTTTAACATCGAAAGATATGACAACGAATATTCAAATTATTCGTTACCTTAGGTCCAATTTCTTGTAGTGGTCAACAAATGAAGAGACGCAATTGACTGGGGAAAGATGAATGTGGCGTTGACTGAGTCCTTGAATCCATGATTCATCACTTTTGTTCTTTCATATTGGCTAAAATCATGTGAAAACATGGGTAAATAATAATTAATTCCCATGTTTTAACACACTAATACCAATAGTTAATATTGTAGATTAAACACCTATTTAAAATTTGTGATAACATATGAAGGTTCTTCTAACAGAATAACATTTCTTCAAGAATATATCTTTCAACGTAGCCCATGTAGTAATTTCTCTTTCAAAATTTTCAACCAATATTGTGCCTTATCAGCCAAGGCATATGTAATTGCTTTCAGCCTAATGTAGTCCTGACTGATTCGAGGTTTGTTCAGGTTTTCATGGACTAGCCCAAGTTCTTACAGAAACAAGAATGTCTCCTCTGTAGGATTTTTGTAGACTTTCTGTAACACCCCAACCCCAAGCATAGTGCCACATCTAAAACTCACGAAGTGTCGGTGTGGTTTATAAGTGGTGGGGACTACTACTTAACAATTTGGTCTTAAGCATTTTGGATGGTTGTCAACGGGTTCATTTGGGCCCGAACCCAATAAGTTGTCAGGGTTAGTTTTCCTCGATAACGAACCGGGGACCTAAGTTCGGGACGTTACAAATGGTATCAGAGTAATGTTCCCTCTGATAGTGGAAAGGGTCACCCGAGAGGTGGAGCCGCCCCTACAAAGAGGTTGGAGGAAATGGCTACCCGAAGCCAGCCGCCATTGTCAATGGGCCATGTCGCAACGAGGCCGGTGCGAATATAAGGGGGGGGTGTAACACTCCAACCCCAAACATAGTGCCACATCTAAAACTCACGAAGTATAGGTGTGGTTTATAAGTGATGGAGACTACTACTTAACAACTTAGATTTAAGTATTTTGGGTGGTTGTCAACGGGTTCATTTGGGCCCGAACCCAATAAATTGTCAGAGTCAGTTTTCCTCGATAACGAATCGAGGGCCTAAGTCCAGGACGTTACACTTTCGGTAGCAGTTGTATGAAGTGGGGCTTCAACTTGAATGATTCATAGCAGTTGTATGAAGTGAGACTTCAACTCGAATGATTCATTCAGTCTAAGGGCTTGGATCCAGTTGTGTGTTTGACCTGCCCCTAGATTGTATTCCTCTTGCATGGTTGGTGCATGCAGTGGTTGAGCATTTCTAGCCTCAGCTCTTTGCAGCTTTAAACTGGCTTGCAACTGGTTATTTAATTCTTCCAACTGTGTCATTTGCCAAGAGTCCTTTCAGGGCTTCGTCATAGTTATCATCATTTTTATCTTCATCCTCTCTCTTAGGCGGCATCTTGATGGGTTTCTTCTTTCTGCCAGAGAAAATAGGTGTGTCGGGTTCTTATTGAGAAAATCGGCTTTTATCAAGGAGAGATTCGTCCTCGGTGATTGAGAAGGGGGCATAGGCTCGGGGCTAACCTTGCTTAAAAGAGAAGAACCCGTACTTGAGAAGACGTTCATCCCAAGTAGGACATTATTCCGAAAGAGAGTTTTTCCAAAGCGGTGAGAATTTTGGGGGAGAGTCGGTCATCGCATCTCATGTGAAGTCCAGGTAAAAATCGACTTATCCCTCCATTCTCAATTTAATAGATTACAATTGGGAGCATACAATTAAAAGAAGTTATGCAGAAAGGCGCAGAAATGTGGTTTCACATGTGCATGCAATCAAAATACAATGCAAATATCAGATTCAAACTCAACAAAAATGGTAGTTGCCCAACCGCCGCAACCTATCCGCATACTTGTGGTGGTCTACGTAGTTGCGACGGTCGATGTATTCGGCAGTTGCCAACGATCGCTACAAATGTCTTTTGCAGTGCAAAGCATTGCGATGGGGAATGGATCGTCTGCTGCAACGGGGAGCGAGTAGACTCTGCAGTACTCATTTGAATCGTTCGATCTTATCGTGCAAAATTGTGTGAACTGCTCGATCGAGATCGAGCAGATCAAATGAGTACTGCAGAGTCTGCTGGACTTTCCATTGCAGCAGACGATCTATTTCTGTTGCATTTAATTATGGCAGTGAGATGGTTGTTATCGTGGTGACCGATCACCACAAGAGGTTTATTTTCCTGTAGTGTCTACTCACTTCTCTACATATATTTTTTCAGTGAAAGAGAAAGCAACCAGTAATTTACTAGGAATAAATGTCTACGAATCCCTCACAAGTGTTGCACAACTTATGTTCTTTCTCTCAATGCTCTTTGGGTGCAATAGTATCAAAGGATATCTGCTGTTCTATGGACATCTTTCTAGTTAATTTGTTTCTTTTTTTAATCATTTTCAGACTGTGCTTCCGTGAAAGCTTTATCGAATGGTGCTTGGTTGCATGTAATAATTAGCTGTAGTTTATACTTGTACTATACTTTTACTGTAATTAAATGTAGTTATAATCTATTTGCTGATTGATTGTTATGGTATTTGATGGTAAAATGTACTAGGCATGTACGAACTCGAACTTTTTTACGGAGGTGACAGAAACAATCCAATACAATTATAACCTCAGACAGACGCGTGGTAGAGCTCACGTTGAAGAGCGATGGCTATAGTCGAAGCTTCTAAGTTAAGCTTCTTCTTGTACTTCTTTTATAATGTGAAGAAAGAAGCTCTACGGTTTGCATAGGAAGAGGATGATTCAGCCGTGAAAGTCAATTCGACTATCTTCGGCCCTTTTATACAAGTAAACTAGAACCTCCTCTCCTTAGGACCTTTTGGGGATTGATCGTATGTTGTGGTGTTGTAGTGCTGTAATACACCACAGCCGCTCGATCAAGCTCGAACTTCATCAAGCCCATGCGGATATTGTGCTTTTACAAGAGACGAAGGTCTCCCGACCAGGGGAAGAGGTGTGGAGGGATCTGGGTGGTGGCTCTTCTTTTGATTTTGCTGAGGTTGAGGCTCAGGGAGCGGCGGGAGGGCTCCTGACCGGTTGGAGGAGGTTTGACTTTGAGAAGTTGGCAGAGACAAGATCCTCGTTCTCGTTATCTGTGTGTCTTAGAAGAAAGGAGGATAATGTCATTTTTACCGTGACCAATGTGTATGGACCTACTTGTCCGACGGCAGGTTCCTTGGCGGCAGATATCTCGGAGGTGGGAGTGCACAGGGAGGGGGGCATTTGGCTCATTGGAGGTGATCTAAATGTGACCCTGATGGCCGATGATAGACCTTTGAGGGGTGGCGGTCGCGACGCTGGCTCGGAGGATTTTAGGAATCAGGTTCTTGACTTGGGACTCACAATTATTGATGCAACGGGATGCGCTTACACATGGCGGAATGCAAAATCGAGATCGAGGCTGGATAGATTTCTTCTCTCGTCCGAGGGAGTGGAATTTTTCCCACTCTCTAGGGCGTGGTCGCTACCCAGGGCACACTCCGACCACACGCCTATTTTGTGGTCTTCAGAGGAACAGATGCGACCCAGGTCCTTCTTCAGATTTGAGAGAGCTTGGTTGATGGAGGAGGGGTTCAGGGAGGAGGTAGTTACGAAGTGGAGGGGTTGGCAGGTGGAGGGGTCGGCTGTCAGGCGGCTAGCAGCCAAATTGGTGTTGTTAAGGAGCTTTCTAATTGATTTCAGCTGTAGCTTGAGGGCACGAAGGAGGGAGCGGAGGCGGGAGGCTCAGGATGGAGTCGTCCGTCTGGATGGGTTAGATGATCAGAGGGGACTGGACCAGGACGAGGTACTTGAGCGGGCAAGGCTGCTAGATGAACTATTGTTGGAGGACAGGAAGGAAGAAGTGGCGTGGAGGCAGAGATCCAGACAGAAGTGGTTGCACGAGGGTGACGCGAACACCAGATTTTTCCATTCGATGGCCTCCGGAAGAAGAAGGAGGAATTATGTTCATAGTTTGGAGGTGGGTGGGGAAAGAGTGGTGGGTGATGTTTTATTGGGACGGGTACTCAGGGATCATTTCGAGGAGAGATCTAGGAGGAAGAAGCGTGATGGATGGGGGTGGCGTGGTGCAGGTGTTGAGTCGCTATCAGAAGAGAAGGCAGCTAGTCTAGAGGTGCCTTTCACGGAGGAGGAGATCAAAACAGCGGTGTGGGGTTTGAATGCAGATGGGGCCCCTGGTCCTGACGGCTTTCCGGTCTTCTTCTACAAAGAATTTTGGGACATGCTGAGAGAAGACGTTATGGCAGTGCTTGATGAATTCAGAGATGGTAACAGAGGTTTCGAGAAGATTAACCGGGCGATGCTTTTCCTTCTTCCCAAAAAGGACAACCCGATGCGGGTGGAGGACTATAGGCCGATTGCATTGTCTAACGCAATTTACTTGATTATCGCTAAGGTGTTGGCAAACAGACTCAGGGAGGTGCTGGATGATGTAATCCTGCAGAATCAGACTGCTTTTATCCCTGGCAGGCAGATGGCGGACGGAATGGTTATGGCATCCGAGATTTGTCTCCAGTGGCGCAGGGAAAATGTAAAGGGTTTGCTCTGGAAGATAGACTTTGAAAAGGCTTATGATTGCGTGGACTGGAACTTTTTATGGGACTCGCTTCGACGGCGCGGCTTCAACGATCTTTGGGTATCTTGGATGAAGAGGTGTGTCACTACTTCTTCCTATTCGATTTTGGTGAATGGTAGACCGGAAGGTGGTTTTTTCCAGCCTCAAAGGGGTGTAAGGCAGGGTTGCCCGTTAGCACCGATGCTTTTCGTCCTGGTGGCGGATGCCTTGGCAGTGATGTTCAGGAGAGCAGTCGATGATGGGTGGTGTGAGGGCTTTCGTATGGGGTCCATCTCTGTTCCTCTTCTACAATACGTAGATGACACGGTGATCTTTCTGGGTGGTACAGAGGAAATGCACAAAAGGACAAAACAATTGGTAGAAATATTTAGCAGCATCTCGGGTCTCATGATCAATAGAGAGAAGTCAATGGTGATTCAGTTTGGGCTGGACGAGGAGGAGAGTAGATCAAGGGCTATGCTTTTGGGTTGTCGTCTTGGTCAGCTGCCCATTCCCTATCTGGGGTTGCCTTTAGTGGCGGGCAAGCTGAGGAAAGCAGAGTGGGTTATGGTCCTCAGGCGTTTTGAGGAGAGACTGGCAGGGTGGAAGGCAGTCACTCTTTCTAAAGGAGGGAAGCTGATTCTCTTGAAGCATGTGTTGTCAGCAATACCTATTTTCTTTTTTTCAACCCGGCTAATTCCATCGGGTGTAAGGAAGAAGATAGAGGTAATGATGAGAAGATTCTTTTGGTCAGATGGGAAGCAACAAAGACCAGGCGCGCATTTGGTGAGATGGGAGGACCTCACGAGACATAAAAGCGAAGGTGGGCTTGGAATTCGAGATGTGTCTTGCATGAATAAAGCGCTTTTGACTAAATGGGTGGTGCAGATTTGGGGCAATGCAGACAGATTGGCTATCCAACTCGTACGAGATATTTATGGTGTCAACGGCTCCCTAGAAGCTGGTAGAGTGCGATTCGAGTCTTCCCTTTGGAATGGAGTCCGTGATGTTTTGCCTCAACTGAGGTCAAGAATGAGGCCAAGGTTGGGGACTGGGGAGGTATTTCGATTTTGGCAGGACGATTGGACAGGTGAAGGAGTTTTATGCAATAGATTCCCTAGACTATTTGCATTGGCAGCAGGCAGAGATTGTTCAGTGGCTGAAGCTGGTGGTTCTGGTTCGTGGGTTCCTCACTTCATGCATGACATTTCTGGACGTAGAAGGGAGGAGTTGGTCAGAATGCTATCTGAGCTACCCTCCACTGATTGCATCTCACAGGGCAGGGATCATTTTGTTTGGGAGGGAGAGAGATTCTCGGTGAAAAAAGCATACAAGGTATTTAGAGGGAGAGGTGAAGAATTGGAACCCGATCTGAAGCAGGATATGAAGATTATTTGGGCAAGCAAGATCCCTTGCAGAGTAAAGATTTTTCTGTGGTGCCTCAGGAGGGGAAGGATTTGGGATAAAGCGAGAAGGGGTAGGCTGTTTGGCATTTTGAATACACAGTGCGATAGATGTGGAGCGCAGATTGAGGATGCAGAGCATTTGTTTTTTACTTGTCCTTCGTCAGAACAGGTTTGGAAGGAGATACGTGTGCCTTGGTTATTATATGGTGGCACTGCTGATTTCTGGAGATCTATTAGGTCGGTGGGGATGAATTCAACAGACGATGTTTCTTTGCCATTCGCAGTCCTTTGGGCCATCTGGGGTGGAAGAAATGATCTGATCTTTAAGAACCAGAGGTTCTATTCTGAAAATGTAATCGCTTCATGTCTTTCCCTTTATCGTTTCTGGTCTGCAAGGTAATATGTATCTTTATCTTCCTATTAATTGAAAGTTTTTGGCGGTGAGTCCCATCTCGGGATTTCACCCTTTTTCCTCTAAAAAAAAAATGTATGCGTCTCCCTGATTGTGGTTCCGTAGTCTTATACAAGGAAAGGGATGATGCAAATGTACCCAGAACTAGAAAGTATTGCATATCTGACCACATTTGCTTCCTTGCTTGATCTCTCCTTTGGGAACCAAAATCAAAACCAAGGACATGATCATGAGATATTGCCAATGCCATCGCCAACATATAAGATAATCCAAAGGGAGAACATAATGATACATAGTGATGATGAGGGTTGTGGAATACTAATATTCTCCCGATGGAATCATACCAACATCTCACGTTGCTCTTCTAATTAGCATTACCTCGTTTAAGCTTCCAGTGACAGCTAAATAAAAATAAGACAGCACTTTCGTCTCTCCTAACTATTACTTCGTTTCTTATGATCTACTGCCACTAAGAATATGGATGGGTGGAAGATTATCATCTATCTATTATTGATTCTGCCATGCTAGGAAAACTACTATGGAATATATAGTCTCGCTATCAGAATATAGGTTGCATCTTTTCTGGAATGAACTGCTACCCTAACTGTTCTCATCTTCCACCTTTAGAAAAAAAATAGAATTCCTAAATTTTGGAAGGACGTTTTCTTGGTCAGTGCTATCTATAACTCCTTACATACCTGCATTGAATCCCACAATGAGGCTCATTTCTAGCAGACCAAAATGGTTACTTCAGATATCCTCTCCTGCACATTTTCACTTCATCTTATTCATTAGCAGATAACAGAAAAGTAACAATAGAAAAATCTTGGCTAAAATAATGCCAAGAATAGCTAGTTTAAACTAGTGAAAGAATTCCATCAATGAATTTAGCAGAAACTGATATGTGCAAAGCTTCTTAATCACTCAACGTCTCTCTGATATCATTTGCTTATAGTATCCAAATAACATTTGTACTGCCAACTACACTTATAAACTCCCATCTAAAAATCTCTTTAGTTGACCTTCAAACAACAACTTACTTACATTTTGTATCCTAAAAAGAGAAAAGCACATTCGACTAGAAATAAATGCATCCCTGGTAATAATCATGGAAAAACTATTATCCACTGTTTTACTGCTTGTCATTTTATTAAAAATTGTTTTTATGAAGAATATGCAATATCTAGACCCAGTTATTTTAACAAAAAAATTGCTTGTATCTTACAATGTATCTCTAGCACCCTTGAAAGGGAAAATGCGATGGAATATTTCCAAACATTGTCCATAATTAAAGTAGGAACTCTGCCCCCATATATGAAGCTAATATATGTTTATCCCCTTGGTATACCCATCTTTTATGGCTTCTGGCTTGACAAGACAATCAAGATGTGACATCTCCCAGACTGTTAAGGAGCAACAATTATCCTCTTTGCTTACTATTATTCTACATTAAATAAACGATCAAACTTTCTCGTTTGGATGTATCCTCCATCTATACTTAAGAATGAATGCATTTCTAGGGTTTAGCCTTTCTGCTTAAAAAAACAAAGAACAACTTCATGTCCAGGGTTGCTCAGCAAAGGCAAAAGTTTTTCTTCATGGGACTGGGTTGGGGCGACTGTAAAAAAATCAATATTGATTTATTGTGCTATTTTTACCACCTATAGATATTATTTAATTAATTTAAATGCACTAAAGGTCACTAAAACTGAGATGCCATTCAGAAATCTATGACAGATTCGCACATGATTCTTAAAAGATGTGTTATCCCACTCCCTCACATAGGAAAAGCAATCCAAGGACAGTTTTATTTCAAAAACTATAAACATATCAATCAACACCAAAACAGATCCTGTAAACAATGGTTCACGTAGAACCCTTGCAATGGTCCATATTTGATAGCAAGAAACTATTCTAGATAACAATGAGCCAACAGATACCTTTGCTGCTGAAACCATCTGCGTCGTGATCTTGACAGGCATTAATATGAATATATTAAATTAATTGTGCATTAAATCTCGTGCATCTGAAAGTGATGCAGCACAATGGATCGGGTACATTTGCAAAACCCTAGCCATTTCAAATGCCGAGAAGAACAAGGAAAACAAACAAACCCGCTGGTCCCTATAGTTACTCGTATGATTGGAGACCAAATATCAAATGAATGCAGCAAGAAACATGGTTGGTTCAAAGCTATACCTCTGATCAGGAACAGTTCCCGAAGGGCACTCCTGCTATGGAGATCTATGCCGTGACAGAAAGATGCCATATGCCAGAGACAGCAATTAGAACTCTCGTAACATACAAACTGTGCTGCACCACATCAGGGCTCCATGTTGATCCGTGTAGTCACAAACGTCGCAGACATAGCATGTTAAGAAACAAGTGGCTAGCAAGAGGTAAACCCTAGAGTAAAATATAGATCTCACAGATCCAGAAACAACCTATAAATTTGCAGTGCTCAACCTTGAAGACTAAACAGCGTCATTCGTATCTGCAAGATTTAAGCATGATGAAAGATTTTGCTTCATGCATGAAAAGGATCATAATATGATTCCCGGGTTTCGCTTGAGCAAGAAGAAAGAAAGCAGATCTGAAAGAACCCTAAGCATAAAACACTTCATAATTCCTATAGGATAGAGGAGGAAGGAAAGGAGGAAAGGATATGCTTGGCTCCTCGCACGCCATCCGCCAAAGCCAACTCTGCATCCATGGATTGGATCTGGGCGAGTGGCATACAGGGAGCCAGGCACAACCAAACCCTAACGACATCTGGTTTCACTTCCTCCTCCCAGGAATCTCTCAGGTTGCCCTAATGATGAACCAACAGATCATCCCTACACTTCCACCGCCCATACACAAAGCTTGCAGTTGCAGCCGTCTGAGGTGAGAGGTAGATTTCCTCTCACTAGGGTATGGATTTTATAGGTAAACGAAAGAACACACCACATGCAGTAAAAAAGTATAATAGTATAATGACAATAACGTTACTGGTGTATGCTCAAGTGTACAGGAGAGGTGGGGAGGGCACTTTTCTGTTTTCACTCGCCACCAGCAAAAACAAAGGTTCACAGAAGCACAGAGCAATACCCCCCTCTCTCTCTCATCTGTTGCTCTCTCTTTCTCTCTCTTTATCAAGGGAGACAGGTGCCCTAGGGCTGTGCCTATGGCAATAGAGGTGTGGGGTGGAAAGGAGCACAAGGAAGATAATGTTATGAGAGAGAGAGAGATTCTACTTCAGGGGGCTTTGCTTTTCCTTTGCTTTCTTCTTCCTTTTATTATTTATTTCTCCCGCCCTGAGACCACAGGTGACGTTGCTTTCTACCACCAGGGATGGGATTTGTCCGAAGTGGTTGGATCCACACTGGATTCTCCTTGCCAGCCAAAACTCCATCAGCGAAGGATGATGATGTACCTCCCTCATCATGATTTGGTCCGAGGCTTCCGAACTTGAGAATAAACAAAACGTTTTTAGTGTGGGATGAAAAGCGATTTGTGATGGGAAATATCGCAGTCCACGTGAATTGCTTTAGATGATTTTGGATTTGGTTCATCATATAAATCTTGAATCTTGGTTTCTGTACGTCTGATTGTAGGTTCAAGGGCCAGGGCTGTCATGACAAAGTGAAACAGGTTCTTTGAGGCTCAACCCAAAGCCTCCTTTGTACCGTGCATCCCTGTTTTGAATTCCATATAATTCAGTTATTTTTTAATTATATCAGAATCAAGTTCTTTTTAGCAATATTAGTTTACCAGCACATATCAAATAGCACCAAGTTTCATTCGATATGACCAACTGAATTATATTTAGCTAGAATGACAGGAGCCCATGCGAGGAAAGAGAGGAAGGAAGAGCAAGCCTTCTTAGTTGGGGCGGAATCAGGAATTTTCATCAAGGAGGGGTCGAATATACAACTATTATATATGATCAAAAATGGAAAAATATATGTATTTTTGAATGATATTTTTAAAAAGAATTAATAATTTTAAAATGAACCTCTTTCAATCTTGATAAACGTAGAATTTAAATCTATTATTACTACTAGAATTTCAAATAGATTGGTATTTTCAGTGGCTATTTCTAAAATTGGATAAATATAATAATTTAAGACTATCTAAATCTATCCTAAAAATGCTAAATTATCAAGTGAAATTTTGAAACAAAGAAGTTCATGGTTAAAAGGAAACAATAAATTTTATTTTATTTACAAGGAGTACTAAAAATAATGGGAGAGATAAATAAACTCGAATACAATTTTATATCAAAATATTTTGATACTTTGGAAGTGATTGGATAAACCATATAAAATAAAGTAAAATTGATGGAGATAAGATTCAAACTCTGATCTCCAACATAATAGCCATGCCACTCTACCACTTGACCATTTGATAATTATACATCCTTTCTCTAACAACCTTAATTATAATATAATTGAGAAGGGATTGTATTAAAAACTTAATACATTATACAAGTGACGTATAATAAGAAGGGCCATGGCCCCCAATAATATATACTAGTTCTGCCCATGCTTCCTAGTCAAAGAGCAAAGTAAATGAGGCAATGCACACTCGTGATGGGATTGGGCATCGATGACAAGTACAATCCCATACCTCGTAGTGTAGATTGAGAGTGAATGAGAGGGGGAGGTGGGAGACTAGTCGTCCCATGAAATTATGGATGTCGTTTGATTTGAAGTTCGCATTCTCGAGTTTTTCTAGGCACCGAGCTTGGTATAATTTTAAAATATAGCTTGCAATGCATATGCCATCCATTAAATATCGTACTATTCTCAAGTGTTGCCTCATGATTCCTCTATTCCCAGCAGATGAGGCTTGCCCAGTATGCCACAAATCATGCTTAGATGCTTTTGGGGAACATGTTGTTCATTGTTGCAAACTTCCACGTTTTAAATATAGACACGATTTTGTTAGGAGTGTCCTTTTTTATGTACTCGGACATGCAAGGATTGCTTCAAAAAAAGAAGCATCGGTGAATTTTTTAAATAATCCACAAGAGGGGAGATCGACGCTTAAACTAATGGATGTTTTAGTATTTGGATGGGTTGGAGGAAAACATGCATGTGTCGATTTGACTGGAGTTTCTCCGTTGGTAGGTCCGACAAAGAGTGATTTTGTTGCGGGATACGCTACACAAAAACTACCTCAGCTAAAGTGACTAAGCATGAGAAGGCATGTATTTCACCCTCTTTTCTTAAAAAAAACTCGTCGTTTTTGGTCCACAAGGTAATGTATTTCTCTAAATTTCTGCCGGTGAATCCCAACTCGGGATTTCACCCTCTTTCCTCTCAAAAAAAAAAGAGAAGGCATGTATTGACAATCAACATGTATTCATCCCTTTTGATTTTGATACATTTGGGTTCTTGGAAAGTGAAGCAGTGAAGCTCCTCAAGAGGATCCAAAAAACTATGCATAGCAATGTTATGGTTCTTAGATTTATAAATGTTGTATTTCGTAAGATTGAATTTTTCATCCAAAAAGGATTGACGGCGTAGCTTGTTCCCTGTCTCCCATCAACTTCTATGTAATGACTAGTATCTTGATATACGAAAATGTAGGTTTTAGAAAATCATGTCAGACGATCTGTATTTAGGAGTGTTATTTGAGGGAATGTATCTCCGAGTGTTTTTTTTATTTCTTAGTGGCATTATTAGACTGAAACTCCAGTCAAATCTCTTTTTATTAGTTCATCCATAATTGCTATGCAGTTTTACGCCCTTATTTACACACATTTTTTGGTTTTTCCACTCATTTCTCTACATATTTTAGTGAAAAGGGAAGCAACCAAATAGTTTAGTAGGAATCAATGATGGAGTTTCTCGACAAATGCTACATGACATGTCTTTTCTCTTGAAGTTCTTTGATTGCGTAGTAGTTTTCACTGTCTCCACTTCTATGGACATCTTTCTAGTTGGTTTCCATGTTTTTAGCATTTTTACCGACCTTGTTTGTGTGAAAAGCTTTGCTGAATGATGCTTGGTTACATGTAATAATTAGTTGTGACATATACCTCTATTGTTATTAGATGTAGTTATAGTCTACTTGTTGATGGATGGTTAGGGTTTGGATGGTAGGGCTGGACGTTATTTGGGTCCATTCCAGTAACCCACCCAAAATTTTCAAAAATAGTTGAAACGGGTTGTGTTATTTGGGTTTTGGATCGAGTTAGACCCAGATCATAATATTTACTTAGGTTTGGATTAAATGAAGGATTCAAGGTGTTCCACCCGACACAACCAAAAAATCCAAATTGCTAATTAGAACAATCATTGATTTTAATCTACTCGATCCATCCAAACAACCATGAAAGCCCACCATTTGTCATTTGTGTGTGCCCCTTATATTTCTTAGATTAAATACCCTCCATCCATGGTTCTACACCCAAATTTGATGGTGAGACTACCAAAGAGAGACCTCTATTTTAGTCCCCAGTTTGCTCTATTACAATTTTTTTGGTGCTAGATTTTCTTTTATATCAATTAATTCATACTAGAAACATCTTGTGATCAACTACATGATGACACAAGTTTATGAATAGTTTAGATTCAGATCTCATAATTTACATGTTTATGAATTGTGAGAAAAAAAATAAATGAATAATATAAAACTAATATGAGATTTTAATATATCGCGATTAGACTTCTAAAGTTTTATTTTGACCCAATCCAATCGGCCCAAACCCAAATCTTGAATTACTTCACCTAATTTTATTTGACCAAGTCATGGATGGTTATTTTTTTAACCCAAGCCAAATATCATCCGAATCATATTGATCCAAACTATCCAATCCGATCGAATGCCCACCCCTACTCCCTGGTTGAGATTCCACGGTCGTACACAAGGAAAAGGATGATGCCATTGTATCCAAACCTCCAATTAGAAAAGGAAGATTGGCTATCAAGCTATTACGTACTATTTATGGTGTTAACGGAGCTCTAGAAGCAAGAAGAACACGTTTTGAGTCATCCCTTTGGAGTGGAGTTCGAGATATTATCCCGCAGCTGGCTTTGAAGTTAACACCAAAGTTGGGGTCTGGGGAGGTGTTTCGTTTTTGGCAGGATAACTGGACAGGAGAAGGAGAAGTCTGCAATAGGTTCCCTAGGCTATTTGCTTTGGCAGGGGATAAGGGATGTACTGTGGAGAACACATGCAGCTCTGGCTCATGGGCCCCTCAATTCCTTCATGCGGTGACAGGACGAAGACTGGAGGAGTTGGAAAGACTGCAAGCCAAACTTCCGGACACAGGGTGCATCTCTCAGGGTAGGGACCACTTTATCTGGGAAGGGGAAAGATTCTCAGTGAAAAGGGCATACATGCTGCTCAGGGGGGAAGTAGACGATTTGAACCCAGACATAAAACAAGATATGAAGATAATCTGGGCGAGCAAGATTCCATGCAGAGTTAAGGTTTTTTTGTGGTGCCTCAGAAGGGGTAGAATATGCGACAAAGCAAGAAGGGGCAGGTTATTTGGCAATCCGGATATCATGTGCGATAGATGTGGCACGCAGTTGGAGGATGCAGAACATTTATTTTTTAAGTGTCCTTTGTCCGCACAGGTTTGGAATGATTTAAGGGTGCCGTGGATCATGCACGATGGTTCGATCGAATTTTGGAGGTCAATAAGGGCGGTAGGGATGAACTCAACGGACGACTGTGCTTTGCCATTTGCAGCTCTGTGGGTCATCTGGGGAGGAAGGAATGACTTAATTTTTAAAAATCAAAGGTTTCACTCAGAAAATGTTTTTTTTTTTGAGTAACAAGAGGGTGTCATCCCGAGATGGGATTCACCGCAATAATATAATTATAAAAGAAGAGTTGTACATCACCCAAAGGCCCAGAAATGATACAATGAATTACAATGAGCTAGCACATTCTCTGGATAGAACCTTTGGTTTTTGAAAATTAGATCATTCCTTCCCACCCAAATGGCCCACTGACGACCGCCCGAACGACAGAGGTAAAGGTATGAAAATAAATAGGTCGTTGCGACCTCAATCACTCGGGCTGAATCAGTCAAGAAAAATCAATCACTCAAATCGGATAAAAACATGCAAGTACAAAACAGAGCGATCTAGCTATAGGATTAACCTGGTATAGCTCCCAGGGTCGAACACAAGGAGCACAGATTGGCCTTGCGGCCTACGATGTAGTCAGAAATCCAAGGGAATCTTTTTTATGGTTTTTATTTGTTTTTATATTTTTTTTTAGATTTTTTAAAGGATGAGAAAATACAAGAAAGTAAATACAAGGGAACTTCAGCAATTTATTAAACACTCCAAAAATAATGCAAAAATTAAGGAAAAATGGTTTTTGTGTTTTAAATGTTTTTTACTGTTTTTGGTGAATTTTTGGTATTTTTCTAATGGGTAAATTATTTATTAAAAATCAAACAAGGCAGAAACACCAAGGTACTGTCCAGCAAGGTTAGAAACTCAAAAATAAAATATTTAAGAGTTTCAATCAACCTTGGAGGTAATTTTCCTGTAAACTATGAAGAACAAGGAAAATTTAGGCACCCTAATTATTGTTTTTGGATTTTTAATTTAATTATTATAATTTTTATGAGTTTTTAGGGGTTTTTCAATTTTTAAGGTTTTTATGTGATGAAAAGTAGCCAAAATTGGCTAGAAAATCAATCAACAAGCAAACAACAGTAAATAATTGTTTTGGAATTTTTGGTGGAGTTTTTATATTTTTTTGGTATTTTTAAAGTTAGACAGTGACTAAAAAGAGTGTTTTTGAATTTTTAAAAATCATAAATGAAATCAAAAATGTCCCCAAAAATCATAGAAATTCCTACACCATGGCAGGAGCCATGTGTCAAAATCTCATTGGATTTGGAGGTCGTTTGATATTTTATTCAAAAATAAAGGTGGGGCACTGTGCACAGGGACCTATGTGCAAATACCCAAAAGTTCTGGGGTCCTGGTGCAAAATACCCAAGAAGTCACGTGCCAAGCACGTGCCTGGGGCACTCAAGGACCTAAATGTAATAAAAATAAGTTCCAAGGACCTATTGATAACTTGTATCAAAAGTCCAGGGGCTTAGTTGCAATTTACCCAGAATAATTCGCACATGTGCAAAATTAATGCTCACAGGGGTATATATGCAAATAAACAAAACATTTCATTCAATGAATAACATCCAGAACTACAAGGGGTCTCATGCAAATAACCCAACAAAACACGTGAAGAAGCACGTGGGTCTCTACTGGCGGGGGTATAAATGCAAATAAAATAAAGCGCGAGGTCCAGAATGCAAATAATCCAGAAAATAAATAACTTGAATTAAAGATTACAGGACTAAAAAGAAATGGACAAACTACGAGGGGTCTAGAAGGAATTTACCCCTTTTATTATTATCGACGGCCCGATGTTGACGCGTGGCAGATCTGACGGTGGGGAACGAACGCGCCTTTAACTCTGGAAGCGCTGGCCTGATCCGACGGCTGGTGTGCGTCCACGTGGGTGATCGGACGGTGCAGATGCAACGTGGCTCTTCGAAGGAAACCAGGCTCAGATCGGATGGTCGAGGTGCAGCCACGTGGATGATCGGACGGTGGAGAGACGTGGTGGCGTAACCTCGCTGCTCAACGGCCCAGATGAGATCCTCAGATGGATCGACGGTCACTGCTCCTCGACGAATGGACGCTCAGGATTAGAACTGGAGCGAGGCCTTCATCGGACGGCTCTGGAAGGTGGAGGAAGAACTGATGGCCGGCGAACTTCGCCGGCCTCGTGAAGGTGTATCCGCCCTCCTCTGCTGCGCCTGAAGGTCGGAGAAGATCCGGCGTGAGGTTGCGCAGCTGCTACGGGTCTCCAATGCCTCGGCTGAGCCCTGGAAGACTCCGGCGAGCTCGTCGGAGAAGAAGCTCCTGGGATGATGTCGGGAAGCCTCAGACGGCCTCCTCTTGACCTGCAAGATAGTTCAGAAGCTTCGCGGGTCGAGGGCAAAGTGCCTCGACCCGGTTAGGTGGCGTGAAGGTGGTCTGTGCGTCGGGACGGAAGAGCTCCGGCGAGGTGGAGACGGTGGAGCTCGACTCCCAGATCCTGTGCGATCTGGGTTGAGTGAAAGTGCGTAGAAGGTGCGTGAGGGTACGGCGGAGATGATGGTAGGGTCGGAAGGTCGATATGATACGCGAGGTGGCCGGAATCGGAGAGATGCGTCGGTGGTGTGAATTGGGCGAAATCCTAAATTAGAAGAAATTAGAGGGAACTAAGGCTACCTGGTGGATGCTGGAGACTGTGCTGGAGCTGGTCTTGCTCCTGGTCGTAGCTTCGAAGGGCGTCAAGGCCTGAAGCTCGATGCTCAATGCCAGCGGCGGAGCAAGGACGGCGAAGTACGCCGGATCAAAGGATACGCCTCCTCACCTCACTGCAACAAGGGCTGACGCTCGCTGTCACTCTTGCGGAGCCGATGGAGGTCACGGGGAAGAAGGAGAGGGTCCAAAGATGCGGCGCGGAGGCGGCGGAGGGAAGAATATATAATGTGACCGGGGCGATTAGGGTTGAGTGGTGACAGCTGTAGGAGGCGGGGATTTGATGGCGGAGGATCCGGCGAGGGAGAGGGATGAACGGCGAAGAATCCGGGCTCGAGATATGCGTGGAAGACAGCCTGGAGGCGCGTGGGAAATTCGGCGAAGGTGGGACGGCGCGCGGCTTCCAGAAAAGGAAGGAGTCCGCGGGGGAGTTGACCGGGGTCAACATTCCCCCGTGGACCAGTCAGATGCTGCCACGTATGCCCGAATTTTGTTTATTTATTTTAGGGTAGAAATAGGCCGAATTAAGGAAAACTCAAAACATGAAATATTTTTCTTTTATTTTTTTCTATTTTTTGGTGATTTTTAATTAATTTTTGGAAATAAAAATAGGTTAGCTATATACATAGGTATATGTACACTATATGGATTTTTATTTTTGATTTTTTTTATTTGTTATTTTTATGTGTTTTTATGCTCATTTTGTATTTTATTTATTTACAACATGAAATGAGGAATAAAAGAGTATTTTTATTTTATTTTTATCACTTATATACAAGGGTGAAATAAATAGATATATACATTTATATACATGGTATTTATACAATGTATTTTTGTATTTTTCATTTTGTACTTTTTATTTGATTTTTGTTTTGTTTCTTTTTATTTATTTTATTTACAAAATATAACATAGAATATTTGCAAAAAGTTTGAAAAATAATTGAATTTATTTATAAGGTTAAATAAATACAATGGTGTGGTTTATGTACATGGTGAAGGAAGGGTATTGTTTTTGATCTTTTTGCTTTTCATCTTTTTATTTTGTTTTTAATAGCTTTTACAAAATATCAACATATTTTTGGGTGAGGAAAATATATAGTTTTATTTACAGAAGTATATACACATGTGAGCCCTATCTCCCTCTACTTTGGCTTTTATGCGGTCAGGCCCATGCTGAGCCCTCCCTTGGGTTAGGTTGCTCAATATTTATTCTAAATATTTCCCTCTTTTTCTTTTTGCTCTTTATTCTTTTATTTTGTGCACAAAAACATGCTAATTATAGGTTTTTACACAATGCATGCTTTTGGTAATTATTTGTATTTACACATATCTACATGTATTTGCAAAGGTTTTTATAGCTAAAATAGAAGAATAAAGAGTGATGAATGGGTATTCATCACCCCCCTATGCTTAACTTTGCTAGTCCCTTAGCAAACACTTATTTGAAAAAGAAGTGAAAAAGAAAGAAAAAGAAAAAGAAAAAGAGGATGTACATGGATCAAGGTTGACTTATTAAATTTTCCTTCATTAAATTGAAATATGGAGCTTGATCAGATCTTTGGATTATTAATGTGTCGGAACCTTATTTGGACTTAAGCCTAAAACTCAACAGCCTCTAAGTTCCACCAGTCTATGGACAAGACTCCTCAATAAATCAGATCAGAACAAGTCTACATACACAAACTCTAATGACCATGAATCTTTCCATGCAGTGTAAGTGATATGTGGCTCCCCACCTCAGAAGTAACAAAGAAACAACCGCCCTCAACCTGGTAACTCTAATGCCTCAGTCTAGCAACTCTTTCCTCGAGAAGCGGGGTATTCCCTTCTAAGTTCAAGTGCAACTGGCTCAAGAAGAGGGGGTAGAAGTATAGAGTTTTGGAAGCTTAGCCAGTGTAGCTAAGTCTCCCGCTGCAAGCTTCATGAGATGTAACATGATACCATAAGCTTTTGCTTTTCACTCCGGTGGGGTTATTAAATTTTCAATCCGACCCACCACTTTTTTGGAGTTCTTTTTGCATTTTTTTTTTCAAGGACTTCTGTACAACCTATCTACATGGTGCAGCATATTGATGAATACCCATTCATCACTCTTTATTCTATTATTTTAGCTACAAAAACCTTTGCAAATACATGTAGATATGTGTAAATACAAATAATTACCAAAAGCATGCATTGTGTAAAAACCTATAATTAGCATGTTTTTGTGCACAAAATAAAAGAATAAAGAGCAAAAAGAAAAAGAGGGAAATATTTAGAATAAATATTGAGCAACCTAACCCAAGGGAGGGCTCAGCATGGGCCTGGCCGCATAAAAGCCAAAGTAGAGGGAGATAGGAGCTCATATGTATATACTTTTGTAAATAAAGCTATATATTTTCCTCACCCAAAAATATGTTGATATTTTGTATAATCTATTAAAAACAAAATAAAAAGATAAAAATCCAAAATCCAAAAAAATACCCTCTCATCTTGTGCATAGATCATCACCCTTGTATTTATTTAACCCAATAAATAAATTCAATTATTTTCTAAAACTTTTTGTAAAATATTCTATGTTACATTTTGTAAATAAAATAAATAACAAGAAACAAAACAAAAATCAAATAAAAAGTACAAAATGAAAAATACAAAAATACATTGTATAAATACCATGTATATAAATGTATATCTCTATTTATTTCACCCTTGTATATAAGTGATAAAAATAAAATAAAAATATTCTTTTATTCCTCATTTCATGTTGTAAATAAATAAAATACAAAATAAGCATGAAAACACATAAAAATAACAAATAAAAAATCAAAAATAAAAATCCCTATAGTGTACATATACCTATATATAGAGCCACCCTATTTTTATTTCCAAAAATTAAATAAAAATCACCAAAAAATAGAAAAAAAATAAAAGAAAAATATTTCATGTTTTGAGTTTTCCTTAATTCGGCCTATTTTTACCCTAAAATAAATAAGCAAAATTCGAGCACACGTGGCCGCTCCTGGTTGGTCCACGGGGGAATGTTGACCCCGGT
Organism: Ottelia alismoides; assembly: GCA_037367405.1. Lineage (NCBI taxonomy): Eukaryota > Viridiplantae > Streptophyta > Magnoliopsida > Alismatales > Hydrocharitaceae > Ottelia > Ottelia alismoides. Next base: position 72,325 of record JAZKJV010006662.1, read on the forward strand.
CAACTCCCCCGCGACCTCCTTCCTTTTCTGGAAGTCGCGCGCCACGCCACCTTCGCCGAATTTCCCACGCGACTCCAGGCTGTCTCCCACGCATCCCCCGCGCCCGGATTCTTCGCCGCTCATCCCTCTCCCTCGCCGGATCCTTCGCCATCAAATCCACGCTTTCCTTCGCTGTCAGCCTCCAACCCTAAACGCCCCTGTCACTCTATATATTCCCAACCTCCGCCGCCTCCGCGCCCCATCTTTGGCCCATCTCCTTCTTCCCCGTGACCTCCATTGGCACCGCGAGAGTGACAGCAAGCGGCTGCCCTTGTTGCAGTGAGGCGAGGAGGCGATTCCTTTGATCCGGCGAACTCCGCCATCCTTGCTCCGCCGCCGGCGTTGAGCACCGAGCTTCAGGCCTTGACGCCCTTCGAAGCTACGACCAGGAGCAAGAGCAGCTCCAGCATAGTCTCCAGCATCCATCAGGTAACCAATTAGACCTTCCATTTAGTGTAATTTTAGTTTACGCCCAAATCGACCCATCGACGCATTCCTCCGATTCCGATCACCTCGCGTTACATCTCGACCATCCAACCATCTCATCACCTCCGCCGTATCCCCGCGCACCTTCTACGCCCGCTCATTCAACCCAGCTCGCCCCGGAGCTGGGATTCGAGTTCCATCGCCTCCGCCTCGCCGGAGCTCGCTCGCCCCACCGCACAGACCACCTTCACTCCGCCTTCTTGGGTCGAGGCACTTTGCCCTCGACCCGCGAAGCGTTCTGGTTGCTTTGCAGGTCCAAAGGGAGGCGTCTGAGGCTTCCCAACTTCAGGCCAGGAGCTTCAGCTCCGCCGGCCTTGCTCGAGCTCCTCGGAGCTTGGTTCGCCCGTCGGAGACCACCAGCAGACGCGGGAGCCTTCCACGATTCTTCTCCGACCTCCAGAAGGCTCACCGGAGGATCCTAGCGCACGCACGAGCCCGGCGAGTCTCGCCGGGGAACTGTTCTTCGAGGACCCTCTATCGCCGTCCGATCGTCCTCACCGCTCCAGATCAGATCTTGGCCGTCCGATCGAGGAGAAGCTTCCACCGTCAGATCCGAGGAGACGCCATCTGGAGCGCCCACCCTCTGCAGCCGTCCGATCTACACGTGGCGCGCATCCAACGACTCCATTTAATAAAGGGTAATTTACCCTTAGGCCCTTATCTTTGCTTTATTTCGTTTCAGTCCTGTAAGTTGTCGAGTCAGTTGTTTAATTTTGGGATAATTTGCATAGAGACCCTCGCGCTTAATTTTATTTGCATTTATACCCCTGTCAGTAGTGAACCACGTGCGTCGTCACGTGTTATTCTGGGTTATTTGCATGAGACCCCTTGTAGTTCTGGATGGTGTTTATTGAATGAAAAGTTTTGTTTATTTGCATATATACCCCTGTGAGCACTTTATATGCGCATGTGCGTTTTTATTTTGGGTAAATTGCATATAAGCCCCTGGACTTTTGATACGAGTTATCAATAGGTCCTTGGAACTTATTTTTATTACATTTAGGTCCTTGACTGCCCCAGGCACGTGCTTGGCACGTGACTTCTTGGGTATTTTGCACCAGGACCCCAGAACTTTTGGGTATTTGCACATAGGTCCCTGTGCACAGTGCCCACCTTTATTTTTGAATAAAATATCAAACGACCTCCAAATCCAATGAGATTTTGACACATGGCTCCTGCCATGGTGTAGGAATTTCTATGATTTTTGGGGACATTTTTTATTTCATTTATTATTTTTAAAAATTCAAAAACACATATTTTTGCCACTGTTTGACTTTAAAAATACCAAAAAAATATAAAATCACTTTCAAAAATTCTAAAAAAATTAGATAGTGTTTCTTGCTTGCTGATTGATTTTCTAGCCAATTTTGGCTACTTTTCATCACTTAAAAACCCTAAAAATTGAAAAACCCCTAAAAACTCATAAAAATTATATAAAATAAATTAAAAATCCAAAAACAATAATTAAGGTGCCCAAATTTTCCTTATTCTTCATAGATTATAGGAAAATTACCTCCAGGGCTTAGTAAGACTCTTAGATATTTTATTTTTGAGTCTCAAGCCTTGCTGGACAGTACCCTTTGTTTTTCGCATTGTTTGATTTTTAATAAATAATTTAACCATTAGAAAAATCCCCAAAATTCACCAAAAACAGTAAAAAACATTTAAAACATAAAAACAAATTTTCTTGAATTTTTGCATCATTTTTGGTGTGTGTAATAAATTGTTGAAGTCTCCTTGTATTCACATTCTTTAATTTTCTCTTCATTAAAAAATCTAAAAAAATTATAAAAACCAATAAAAACACAAAAAAAGGTACTCTCGTGGATTCTGACTACATCGTAGGCTTCTTAAGCCAATCTGTGTTCCTTGTGTTCGACCCTGGGAGCTATACCAGGTTAATCCTATAGCTAGATCGCTCTGTTTTGTGCTTGCATGTTTTTATCCGATTTGAGTGATTGATTTTTCTTGATTGACTCAGCCCGAGTGATTGAGGTCGCAACGACCTATTTATTTTCATACCTTTACCTCTGTCGTCCGGGCGGTCTTCAGAATGGCGCCGTTGCCGGGGAGCACGGCTTTGTAGTCAGTTTTCATTCTTCTATTTTTGTCTCTCTATATTATTATTGTTTTCTGACCATCTCTCTTTGATTTTTGTGCGAGGTACTACTTGGACGACTTGGAGCTTACTATTTAGAGGACCCGCGCAGGAGGAAGAGAGAGAGAAGAAGAAATTTTCTATTTAGAGAGAGAGAGAGAACAAAACTTGTTGTAATAATTTAGACTTTGAACTGTGGACACTTGTAACTTAGCGGGTCTGTTTCGCCGAGCACCGGTGTGCTCGGGGGACCCATTCGGATTTTCGCGGCTTTTATCGTGGTTTTGATAGCTAGCTACCTTTTCCGGTGTTTACGCGGTTTTTCTCGAGCCCCTAGATTTAGGAATTTCTGTTGATTGTGACGTAGATATCTAAGGCCCAACACTTAATAGAATATCTGTTCCTATAGAACGTAATTGGACCTTAATAAAATTCACTGAAAAAGTTAGTTTAATTGGATTTGAGACCACGTGCCGTGAGGAGTCACATACAGCGCTGGCAGGACCCGTTGTGGCGGGCACCGAGTGACTCCCAAGATCGGACTCCGGACTCGATTCCGTTAGCTAACTATTGTTCTTCACGATCAATAGAAATTGCTCAGCTAGGACTCGGTTTTTCCTCGTTGCATCATTTAGGTAGTTTAATTCTGTATTTAAATTCTGCGCGGATCACTTGCATGTAGAGTGCTGGAGACAAGGTACGCATTTCTTTCTCTGCATGCATCATTGATTTTCTCGCGCATCGGCTTTTTCGTCTTCTCCCCCTGTGTTTGGCTTAATCATCAGGAGAATCGGAAAAATCGTTAGGCCGCTTGTATTTATTTTTGAAAAAATTAAAAAGAAAAACAATAAAAATTGGGACTGGATAACACTATTGACCCTAAAAGACACTCACATGAAAAATTTGTCTTGGGGAGAGCAACCCCCTCATTGTTTGGTTTGATTGTGCGAGAGAGTGACCCGAACACTAGGTAAAGCCCTCCGGTGCTCATCTCGACTGATTACCGACTCTTCTGTGCGGGACAGTCGGTTGAGAGAGTATCGGGTATCCCAGCAGGTCACGTAATCGCTCTGATATCTTGTATGTTCACCAAATAAAATTGACAAGATAAAATTGACCGAGCTTTCACGGTCTTCAGATTGTGTTGAGTTGGTGAACAAGGGGTTTGCTTTGCGATCATATTTTCTCCAGATCCCATCCGCCCTACTCGCCAGATCAAGATGATGGGTAGACGATCTCTTAGGCAGCCTCTGGCTGCACCGCTTTCAGACGCGACTACTTCATCATCTAGGTTGGCCCATGAGAGTCGAGACCAGCTCTCCGGGCCCGAGTTCGATTCCACCCTGTTCCCCCTCGATCCCCTTTCTTTTCCTACTGAGAGACATGAGCCCGAGGAAAGACGAATTGATTTAACAGAACCTGAGTTGGGCTCATCTGATTTTGCAGACATCCCTATGGCTGGAGCCGGCAGTTCAGACGATCGCCAGCCCGAACATTTTGTCTTAGACCAGGGGGCGATTAACTCCACCCTGATCGCATCATTAGAGACGGTTCAGCAGCAACTACGCGATCAGGGGGCATTCATGATAGAGATGAGGAGGGAGTTGGAGAGACTCTGAAGAGAGCGAGAAGAGCCGAGCGAGCCGGAGGACATTCCTGACGCTGATGCAGAGGCAGCAGCCGCAGAGGCAGCAGCCGCAGCAGCGGCAGCCGCCGCCGCAGCAAGACCGATGCGGGAGCTTCACAACCCTGGATCTACACTGATGCACCAATGGGTGGTGATACCTGCTATCGTGGGGGATTTCAAGTTCCCTCCGAACACCCTGCAGATGCTTCCTCATTTTCACGGACTCGCCACTGAGGAACCCCACCTCCATCTCCAGGAGTTTCTGATGATCTGTAGTACTGTCCACGACCGTCGTGTGGACCAAGATACGATTCGAATGATGGCCTTCCCTTTTTCACTGGCAGATAGAGCAGCCGCCTGGCTGAAACATCTAGGGAAGTTTGTTTACACCTGGGATCAGCTCCGCACCGAGTACTTGAACAAGTACTATCCACTCGGGCGGACGAATGCAGCGAGGGCCCTGATCAACAACTTCTCCATGCTCCCTAATGAGCAATTTCACGAGGCATGGGAGAGGTTCAGAGAGCTTCTGGACAGATGCCCACACCATGATATCTCGAAGCCGAACCTAGTTCAGAGCTTCTTTAGTGGGATGACACCAGAACTTCAGGGTCTGGTGAATGCTTCTTGCGGCGGGTCCTACTTTGCCAAGGACCACAACCAAGTCTGGGCCATCTACGAGGAGATGGCAGAAAATTACATGGTGATGTCCCAGACTCGGTTGTACACTCAGAGATCTCAGCAGCCGCCAGGACCCGTGCAGTATCAGCGGATAGCACGGGTTGATGCAGGTCCATCCAGTTCGTCCACAGTTGCGGCCGCACAGGCAGAGTCGGCCACTGCGGACATGGGGATTATCAGCGAGAAGTTGGACCGCATGGAGATAATAGAGAAGAAGCAGTGCCAGGGCATAACTCAGATGGAGCAAATGGCACAAACTCTGAGCGACATGAAGACCCAGCTCTTGTGTCTTCAGGAGGCACAGACGGCTCCTCAGCCCCGTCTTCTGTCGCGAGGCGATTCCGGCGGCAGCCGCAGCTCGTCCCAGCGCTCCAGCTCCTTGCAGCAGCCTAGACAAGTTCACCTTGTACAGGCGGAGCCGTACCAGCAGCCGCAGCCCTCTTACCAGTCACCACCATCTCCAGACTTACAGATGGTGTTATATCAGCTGGACCAGCCTCTGGATGTACTCCCACCAGCCCCTTACGATGCAGAGCCGTTGATGGATGTCAACGGGATTTGGTATGACCGTCCTCAACCTGGAATCCGACGAGACCATCCCGGATTCAGGTGGGGGAATGGGAGCAACCAACCCCAGCAGCAGCCAGCCGGTCAGGGAGGGCAGTACTCCCAGCAGAGAGATCACCAGCAGCCCCCAGCATACCAGCCACACCAGCCATCATCCTTCGTATCTCGTCCCTATCAGCAGCAGGGACAGAATTGGAGACGTGAGCAGCAGGCTCACCAGCAGCAGCATCATTCCTCTTACCCCTCTCAGCCACAGCAGCACCAGGTCCAGCAGCCTCATTATCAGAGAGGCAACCCGTCGGGCTCCCATGAGAGCCCCGCCACGGATGATTTAGCCCGCCTCTTCACAGAGCAGCAGGCTACATTTAGACGGGAGATGGACGAGTTCCGCCAGGAGATGCGGGACCTGATGAGGGGGAAGGCCGCCATCCCTGCACAGATCGAGCCTAATCCGAATAGCTTGAAGAGGAAATCTGAGCAGGTAGTTCACACTGAATTTGCCACTCCTAGTGACCCATTTGATGATACATCTTCGGATTTATTTGATGCTGATTTTGTCACACTTAGGAGCGGTAGAAGACCAGCAGGCGGCGCCTCATCTGAGCGACAACACGAGGATCCATCTAGAGCGCCAGATGAGGAAGAGGAGAGCGGTACTGAATCCGCACATCATGATGACGGTGGTACTGATGCCACCCGAGATGCTGATCACACCGGCGGTACTGAGGCCGCCGTTTCACCACATAGAGGAGGTGGTACTGACGCCACCAGCAGAGCCGAGCCAGCCAGCGGTACTGAGGCCGCAAGACGTCTAGTTGTAGAGCCAACTAGAGGTGGTACTGACGCCACCAACATTTATTCTGATAGAAATGTTGTCTTTCCTCGCATGAATGTATCTCAGAACTCTGATTTGAATAAAGGAAAAGGTTTAGTTTCTTCTGATCCCACTGTGGTGAATGATGTTTGTGAGGATCCGGTCATCGAACCGTCTAGACCTATTCCTAGTCCTTCATCTGAGAAGGACCCTGTGATCCCCTTTCCTAGAGCCCTTGAGTTGGGGAAGGGGAAGAAAAAGGAAAAAGATCCAAAAAAGATAGAGCAGGAGGAGTTCAGCCAGAGCATGATAGACCGATTTCACATCCAGCTGACCCTCAAAGAGGCTTTGCAACACATCCCTCTTCTTCAGCGATCCTTGAGAGATAAGACCACAGTTAGAAGGACGAAGAGGAATAAGACCGCAGAAATTCATGTGTTGACCAAAGCCACGTGTTACGCGATCCAGAACCATCTGCCGACTAAGAGGCCAGATTTAGGGGCCCCGTATGTCAGATGTCAGATTAGTGAGCAGAGGTTCAACCGTACTCTATTAGATAGCGGATCGTCGATCAACCTTCTTCCGGCAGCCCTTCTCGACCACTTAGAGTTGGGCACTCTTGTACAGAGCAGGACATACCTTCAGTTTGCTGATCGGTCATTCAAGAGGCCAAAGGGGTTGTTGCGAGACGTTGTCGTCACGATTCAGGGTTTGCAATTCCCCGTGGACTTCGTAGTGCTGGACATGGAGACCCCTGATTCGTTGACCGATTCCCCCATCATCCTCGGTCGCCCGTTCTTGGCCACAGCCAAGGCAGTGACTGACCATGACAGTGGGAAGGTATTCTTTCGCGTCCAGGGCGAGAGTATACAAATAGAGACGGTTAAGGACCACAGAACCAGAGCTAGATCCCGCTCACATGGCAGTACAGATTCAGAGCAGCTGACAGACACAGAGCCAGACATCCACCAGGACTTGATTTTGTGATCACAGATGATGAGGTAATTTGGGCAGATCCTGCAGCACAGACCATCCTCTCATATTCAGATACAGCTGATGCGGAGATGATAGCAGAGGATAGTTTGGAGAGCACAATCCTGGTTCAGGATACTATTGAGTCAGCAGAGTCGGACCTTGATCGCGACACGATTTCCAGTGATGGTGGTACTGAGGCCACCCTGCTATATGGTGGTGCTGATGCCACCTTGTTCTCCGGTGGTACTGATGCCACCGAGTCTGATATAGATCCCTCGGATTCAGAATCTGATTGGGCAGATTGTGATGATCAGATGCCAGATCTGGATCCACCTGAGCCTATAGATGAGGAGGAGGTAGAGACAGAACAGATCAGAGACAATGCAGAGGACCCGCCTTCTCCAGATCCAATTTGTGAGAGTTCGTTATCATTTTCCCAGGCAAATTTGGCAGAATTGTCCGCATACACACATCTTCTTCAGAAGCCAGATTTGCCAGCACCCAGCTGTCCAGAGCTAAAGCCGCTCCCTACTTCGCTGAAGTACAGATTCCTTGCGGGAGAGTCTGAGATGTACCCAGTCATCATCTCTGCCGATCTGACTGGAGAACAAGAATCCCGTCTGATGGAGGTTCTTGAAAAGAATCGCAAGGCAATTGGATGGAGCGTAGCAGATCTCCATGGGATTAGTCCCTCGTTGTGCTCCCACCATATCTATCTCGAAGAAGGGGCAAAGCCGTCGCGTGAGTTCCAGCGGCGACTGAACCCCAACCTAAGAGAGGTTGTCATGAAGGAAATATCAAAATGGTGGAGTGCAGATTTTATTTATCCCATTTCCGACTCCAAGGGGGTCAGCCCCTTGCATGTGGTGCCCAAGAAGACGGGCATCACTACTGTGATCAGTGAGTCGGGAGAGGAGATTGCTACACGAGTACCCACCTCTTGGCGGGTCTGCGTTGACTACAGGAGACTCAACCAGGCCACCAAGAAGGACCATTTCCCCCTGCCCTTTATAGATCAGATCATTGAGAGACTGGCAGGGAAAAGCCATTACTGCTTCCTGGATGGGTATTCGGGCTACAATCAGGTGGCCATCGCTCCTGAGGATCAGGAGAAGACCACCTTTACCTGTCCCTTCGGTACTTACGCCTTTCGACGCATGCCATTCGGGCTATGTAACGCCCCTGCGACTTTTCAGAGATGCATGCTGTCAATATTTTCGGACATGGTAGGGGAGTGCTTGGAGGTCTTCATGGACGACTTCTCGGTTTACGGCGACGGATTCGATTCCTGTCTTGACTGCCTAGACCGAGTACTCCAGCGATGTATTGCTACCCGCTTGGTTCTATCTTGGGAGAAGAGTCACTTCATGGTGACTCAAGGGACGGTGCTTGGCCACATCATCTCCAACAGAGGCATGGAGGTTGATCCGGCCAAGGTCGATGTCATTAGGAAACTCACACCGCCGTCCAATCTGAAGCAGTTACGGTCATTTCTGGGGCACGTTGGTTTTTATAGGAGATTTATTCATGATTTCAGCAAGATTGCCCGACCGTTGACTGACCTCTTGACGAAAGACACCGAGTTTCTTGTCGATGACAAGTGTCTTTCGTCCTTTGAGACTCTCCAGCAGTGCGTTATTGAGGCTCCTGTCCTTCAGCCACCCGATTGGTCTCTTCCATTCGAGATCATGACGGACGCCTCTGATTTTGCCGTAGGGGCAGTGCTGGGACAGAGGAGGGACGGAGTACCATTTGCTATACACTATGCTAGCCGCACATTGGATTCCGCACAGCGAAATTATACAGTCACAGAGAAGGAAATGCTAGCAGTAGTGTTTGCCCTAGATAAGTTCAGATCGTATATCATTGGATCTAGAGTGACCTTGTACACAGATCACACCGCCATCAGGTACCTCATGTCAAAGAAGGATGCCAAAGCCAGACTGACTAGATGGATCCTTCTACTCCAGGAGTTCGACATTGAGATCAAGGATAAGCCTGGAGTCAAGAATGTGGTGGCGGACCATTTATCCCGATTAGAGCAGCCTGAGGAGACAGAGCAGATTGATCCCATTTGTGATACCTTCCCAGATGAGGCGATCCTTGCTATCGCCTCACTCCCATGGTACGCCGATATTGTGAACTTTCTCGTTGCTGGGAAAGTCCCACAAGATTGGCCCAAGCAGAGGATTGAGACCTTCCTTGCGAAGGCCAAGTCCTACCACTGGGAGGATCCCATCCTTTACCACGAAGGAGGGGATAGCATCTGGCGTCGGTGTATTCCTCAGGAGGAGCATCATAGTGTCCTCACTTACTGCCACAAGCTTGAGGCAGGAGGACATCACTCTGGGAGAAGAACGGCACAGAAAGTGCTCCAATCCGGCTTGTGGTGGCCTACACTCTTCAAGGACTCTGATGAGTTCGTGAAGAGGTGTACTGACTGTCAGAGGATGGGCACTTGTGGACAGCGTGATATGATGCCGATGCAACCCATTCACTTCTGTGAGGTTTTTGACGCATGGGGCATCGATTTCATGGGTCCATTCCCTAAGAGTCAGGGATTTGAGTACATTCTGTTGGCCGTAGATTATGTTAGTCGTTGGGTTGAGGCTATCCCCGCCCGAGCCGCAGATGCGAAGACAGTTTGCAGATTTTTGAAGAAGCACATAATCATGCGGTTCGGGGTTCCACGAGTTCTGATTTCTGATGGGGGATCTCATTTCATCAACGACCAGGTGAAGGCACTTGCTAGAGAGTTCAGTATAGACCATCGTGTTGCCACTCCATACCATCCACAGACAAATGGTCTAGCTGAGGTGTCGAATAGGGAGATCAAGAATATTTTGCAGAAAGTCGTCCGCCCTAACCGAAAGAATTGGTCACAGCTTTTGGACTCGGTCTTGTGGGCATATCGGACATCTTTCAAGACTCCATTGGGTACATCTCCCTTTCGCCTCGTTTATGGCAAACCTTGTCACCTACCAGTTGAGCTGAGGCACAAGTCACTCTGGGCAGTCACAGATATTCTTATGGATCCAAATGGTATAGGAGACCAGAGGAGGGCAGAGTTAGCCGCCTTGGAAGAGCTTAGAGATGCAGCATTCTCAAGCAGCCTACATTATAAGGAGAAAGTCAAAGAGTGGCATGATTCTCATATCAGCCACAAGCATTTTGAGATTGGACAGAAAGTATGGCTGTTTGATGCAAGGCTTAGATTATTTCCAGGGAAGCTACAGAGCAAATGGAAAGGACCATATTTGGTCAGAAAGGTACACGATAACGGTAGCATTGATATATCTGAGTTATCTTCTGAGAGTACCTTCCGAGTGAACGGCCAGCGGCTCAAACCATTTCTAGATCATGAGCCGCGGGACGTTATTATTGCTGCTATTCATTTTGCGTGAGATGTGGTCTTTTGACTCACATCTTTTACATCTCACGCCCGATTTTCACTGTTCCTCCGCCTGTATAGATCCAGTTGTCCATATCATTCCATTCTTTAGTCCCACATCCCGTCTTTCATCTTATGATTATGCTATACTTAGGGTGTACTTTACCCTAAGTATAGGGGGGATGTCGGACCTGTGAGTATTCTTTTCATTCTTTCTGCTCTTGATTTTGCTGCCTATACTTAGGGATATTTTACCCTAAGTATAGGGGGGCAGACTCTGTATATTCTTCACTCGGCTTTCCCTTCATGTACAGCTTTCTATACTTAGGATTAGTTAATCCTAAGTATAGGGGGAAACCACCGAGTTCCTTTCATTTTATTCATTTATTCGATTCCTGTACTTAGCCATTCCTTTTCACTTCCCTTTTACTAAGCACGAGTTATGTCTTCTTCATCGCTCTTGATCACTCTGAGGACATCGTTCGAGCTAAGTATAGGGGGGGTGTGTATATATTTCATATATACTTTAGCCATAACTCGTACTTTGTGTGAGTGTGTTAATAAATAAAATGGCTAAAAAACCACAAAAATTAAAAATTTTTCATGAACATAACCTCTTTTATTCTTGCACATACATAGCTAGTGTACAAAGTATTTTTGTAAAAATGATTTCAAAAATCTTTTGTGTAAAGCTTGTGTGAATATTTTGTATCAAAATTATGTATATAGTACAAAATTCTTTCCAAAATGTTTTGAAAATCAAAAGTTTGCAAAAATCTTGTGTAAATGTGTGTAAATATCATTTTGCAAAACTTGCACTTCATGCATCATTCATTCATGATTTCAAAACATTTTTCAAAATTTTTGCATGATTGTAAAATATTTGTAAATAGCATCTTTTGTACATATATGTATATAGTTTTTCCTGGATGAGAGTTGACATTTAAATTAAGCCTGGAATTAAATTGAGAAATGGAGCTTGAATAAGATCTTAATTCACTTAACTTCAAGAGGAACCTTGTAGGACTTAGGGTTAAAGCTTTTCAGGTCCATAAGGACTTAATTCTTTGAGTCCACTAGGCTATGAGCATATGTCATCTTGATGAGCCTAAGTAGAGCACTTAACAACACACGCATGACTCTCAGAGACAATGGCTTCACTTGCACCTGCACTTTACACATGGCTCTCCATGGATGAGGTGGTGAGGAGGCAGTTTCCTTTGGCTTGGGGTAGCATATGAGGGTAGTACTTCTAGGCGGAACCTCTCTTCTTCTTATAGTGAAGGAAGTGCACCTCAACTTGGTCTAGTGGTGTTGAAAGCTAAAGACAGAAGCTATGGGTTGCAATAAAGCTTCAAAAGAGAGATAGTCTACTGGCTCAAGGGAAATTTCTTATATATGCTGCACCATGTAGATATGTTGTACAGAAGTTGTTGAAAAAAAAATGCAAAAATGCAAAAAGAACTCCAAAAAAAAGTGGTGGGTCGGATTGAAAATTTAATAACCCCACCGGAGTATGAAGCAAAAGCTTATGGTATCCATGTTACATCTCATGAAGCTTGCAGCGGGAGACTTAGCTACACTGGCTAAGCTTCCAAAACTCTATATTTCTACCCCCTCTCCTTGAGCCGGTTGCACTTGAACTTAGAAGGGAATACCCCGCTTCTCGAGGAAAGAGTTGCTAGACTGAGGCATTAGAGTTACCAGGTTGAGGGAGGTTGTTTCTTTGTTACTTCTGAGGTGGGGAGCCACATATCACTTACACTGCATGGAAAGATTCATGGTCATTAGAGTTTGTGTATGTAGACTTGTTCTGATCTGATTTATTGAGGAGTCTTGTCCATAGACTGGCGGAACTTAGAGGCTGTTGAGTTTTAGGCTTAAGTCCAAATAAGGTTCCGACACATTAATAATCCAAAGATCTGATCAAGCTCCATATTTCAATTTAATGAAGGAAAATTTAATAAGTCAACCTTGATCCATGTACATCCTCTTTTTCTTTTTCTTTTTCTTTCTTTTTCACTTCTTTTTCAAATAAGTGCTTGCTAAGGGACTAGCAAAGTTAAAGCATAGGGGGTGATGAATACCCATTCATCACTCTTTATTCTATTATTTTAGCTACAAAAACCTTTGCAAATACATGTAGATATGTGTAAATACAAATAATTACCAAAAGCATGCATTGTGTAAAAACCTATAATTAGCATGTTTTTGTGCACAAAATAAAAGAATAAAGAGCAAAAAGAAAAAGAGGGAAATATTTAGAATAAATATTGAGCAACCTAACCCAAGGGAGGGCTCAGCATGGGCCTGACCGCATAAAAGCCAAAGTAGAGGGAGATAGGAGCTCATATGTATATACTTTTGTAAATAAAGCTATATATTTTCCTCACCCAAAAATATGTTGATATTTTGTATAATCTATTAAAAACAAAATAAAAAGATAAAAATCCAAAATCCAAAAAAATACCCTCTCATCTTGTGCATAGATCATCACCCTTGTATTTATTTAACCCAATAAATAAATTCAATTATTTTCTAAAACTTTTTGTAAAATATTCTATGTTACATTTTGTAAATAAAATAAATAACAAGAAACAAAACAAAAATCAAATAAAAAGTACAAAATGAAAAATACAAAAATACATTGTATAAATACCATGTATATAAATGTATATCTCTATTTATTTCACCCTTGTATATAAGTGATAAAAATAAAATAAAAATATTCTTTTATTCCTCATTTCATGTTGTAAATAAATAAAATACAAAATAAGCATGAAAACACATAAAAATAACAAATAAAAAATCAAAAATAAAAATCCCTATAGTGTACATATACCTATATATAGAGCCACCCTATTTTTATTTCTAAAAATTAAATAAAAATCACCAAAAAATAGAAAAAAATAAAAGAAAAATATTTCATGTTTTGAGTTTTCCTTAATTCGGCCTATTTTTACCCTAAAATAAATAAGCAAAATTCGAGCACACGTGGCCGCTCCTGGTTGGTCCACGGGGGAATGTTGACCCCGGTCAACTCCCCCGCGACCTCCTTCCTTTTCTGGAAGTCGCGCGCCACGCCACCTTCGCCGAATTTCCCACGCGACTCCAGGCTGTCTCCCACGCATCCCCCGCGCCCGGATTCTTCGCCGCTCATCCCTCTCCCTCGCCGGATCCTTCGCCATCAAATCCACGCTTTCCTTCGCTGTCAGCCTCCAACCCTAAACGCCCCTGTCACTCTATATATTCCCAACCTCCGCCGCCTCCGCGCCCCATCTTTGGCCCATCTCCTTCTTCCCCGTGACCTCCATTGGCACCGCGAGAGTGACAGCAAGCGGCTGCCCTTGTTGCAGTGAGGCGAGGAGGCGATTCCTTTGATCCGGCGAACTCCGCCGTCCTTGCTCCGCCGCCGGCGTTGAGCACCGAGCTTCAGGCCTTGACGCCCTTCGAAGCTACGACCAGGAGCAAGAGCAGCTCCAGCATAGTCTCCAGCATCCATCAGGTAACCAATTAGACCTTCCATTTAGTGTAATTTTAGTTTACGCCCAAATCGACCCATCGACGCATTCCTCCGATTCCGATCACCTCGCGTTACATCTCGACCATCCAACCATCTCATCACCTCCGCCGTATCCCCGCGCACCTTCTACGCCCGCTCATTCAACCCAGCTCGCCCCGGAGCTGGGATTCGAGTTCCATCGCCTCCGCCTCGCCGGAGCTCGCTCGCCCCACCGCACAGACCACCTTCACTCCGCCTTCTTGGGTCGAGGCACTTTGCCCTCGACCCGCGAAGCGTTCTGGTTGCTTTGCAGGTCCAAAGGGAGGCGTCTGAGGCTTCCCAACTTCAGGCCAGGAGCTTCAGCTCCGCCGGCCTTGCTCGAGCTCCTCGGAGCTTGGTTCGCCCATCGGAGACCACCAGCAGACGCGGGAGCCTTCCACGATTCTTCTCCGACCTCCAGAAGGCTCACCGGAGGATCCTAGCGCACGCACGAGCCCGGCGAGTCTCGCCGGGGAACTGTTCTTCGAGGACCCTCTATCGCCGTCCGATCGTCCTCACCGCTCCAGATCAGATCTTGGCCGTCCGATCGAGGAGAAGCTTCCACCGTCAGATCCGAGGAGACGCCATCTGGAGCGCCCACCCTCTGCAGCCGTCCGATCTACACGTGGCGCGCATCCAACGACTCCATTTAATAAAGGGTAATTTACCCTTAGGCCCTTATCTTTGCTTTATTTCGTTTCAGTCCTGTAAGTTGTCGAGTCAGTTGTTTAATTTTGGGATAATTTGCATAGAGACCCTCGCGCTTAATTTTATTTGCATTTATACCCCTGTCAGTAGTGAACCACGTGCGTCGTCACGTGTTATTCTGGGTTATTTGCATGAGACCCTGAAGACCGCCCGGACGACAGAGGTAAAGGTATGAAAATAAATAGGTCGTTGTGACCTCAATCACTCGGGCTGAGTCAATCAAGAAAAATCAATCACTCAAATCGGATAAAAACATGCAAGCACAAAACAGAGCGATCTAGCTATAGGATTAACCTGGTATAGCTCCCAGGGTCGAACACAAGGAACACAGATTGGCTTAAGAAGCCTACGATGTAGTCAGAATCCAAGAGAGTACTTTTTTTGTGTTTTTATTTGTTTTTATAATTTTTTTAGATTTTTTTAATGAAGAGAAAATTAAAGAATGTGAATACAAGGAGACTTCAACAATTTATTACACACACCAAAAATGATGCAAAAATTCAAGAAAATTTGTTTTTATGTTTTAAATGTTTTTTACTGTTTTTGGTGAATTTTTGGGATTTTTCTAATGGTTAAATTATTTATTAAAAATCAAACAATGCAAAGAATAGAGGGTACTGTCCAGCAAGGCTTGAGACTCAAAAATAAAATATCTAAGAGTCTTACTAAGCCCTGGAGGTAATTTTCCTATAATCTATGAAGAATAAGGAAAATTTGGGCACCTTAATTATTGTTTTTGGATTTTTAATTTATTTTATATAATTTTTATGAGTTTTTAGGGGTTTTTCAATTTTTAGGGTTTTTAAGTGATGAAAAGTAGCCAAAATTGGCTAGAAAATCAATCAACAAGAAAACAACAGTAACTAATTTTTTTGGAATTTTTGATGGAGTTTTTATATTTTTTTGGTATTTTTAAAGTCAAACAGTGGCAAAAAATAGTGTTTTTGAATTTTTAAAAATAATAAATGAAATCAAAAATGTCCCCAAAAATCATAGAAATTCCTACACCATGGCAGGAGCCATGTGTCAAAAACTCATTGGATTTGGAGGTCGTTTGATATTTTATTCAAAAATAAAGGTGGGCACTGTGCACAGGGACCTATGTGCAATTACCCAAAAGTTCTGGGGTCCTGGTGCAAAATACCCAAGAAGTCACGTGCCAAGCACGTGCCTGGGGCACTCAAGGACCTAAATGTAATAAAAATAAGTTCCAAGGACCTATTGATAACTCGTATCAAAAGTCCAGGGGCTTATATGCAATTTACCCAAAATAAAAACGCACATGCGCATATAAAGTGCTCACAGGGGTATATATGCAAATAAACAAAACTTTTCATTCAATAAACACCATCCAGAACTACAAGGGGTCTCATGCAAATAACCCAGAATAACACGTGACGACGCACGTGGTTCACTACTGACAGGGGTATAAATGCAAATAAAATTAAGCGCGAGGGTCTCTATGCAAATTATCCCAAAATTAAACAACTGACTCGACAACTTACAGGACTGAAACGAAATAAAGCAAAGATAAGGGCCTAAGGGTAAATTACCCTTTATTAAATGGAGTCGTTGGATGCGCGCCACGTGTAGATCGGACGGCTGCAGAGGGTGGGCGCTCCAGATGGCGTCTCCTCGGATCTGACAGTGGAAGCTTCTCCTCGATCGGACGGCCAAGATCTGATCTGGAGCGGTGAGGACGATCGGACGGCGATAGAGGGTCCTCGAAGAACAGTTCCCCGGCGAGACTCGCCGGGCTCGTGCGTGCGCTAGGATCCTCCGGTGAGCCTTCTGGAGGTCGGAGAAGAATCGTGGAAGGCTCCCGCGTCTGCTGGTGGTCTCCGACGGGCGAACCAAGCTCCGAGGAGCTCGAGCAAGGCCGGCGGAGCTGAAGCTCCTGGCCTGAAGTTGGGAAGCCTCAGACGCCTCCCTTTGGACCTGCAAAGCAACCAGAACGCTTCGCGGGTCGAGGGCAAAGTGCCTCGACCCAAGAAGGCGGAGTGAAGGTGGTCTGTGCGGTGGGGCGAGCGAGCTCCGGCGAGGCGATGGAACTCGAATCCCAGCTCCGGGGCGAGCTGGGTTGAATGAGCGGGCGTAGAAGGTGCGCGGGGATACGGCGGAGGTGATGAAATGGTTGGATAGTCGAGATGTAACGCGAGGTGATCGGAATCGGAGGAATGCGTCGATGGGTCGATTTGGGCGTAAACTAAAATTACACTAAATGGAAGGTCTAATTGGTTACCTGATGGATGCTGGAGACTATGCTGGAGCTGCTCTTGCTCCTGGTCGTAGCTTCGAAGGGCGTCAAGGCCTGAAGCTCGGTGCTCAACGCCGGCGGCGGAGCAAGGACGGCGGAGTTCGCCGGATCAAAGGAATCGCCTCCTCGCCTCACTGCAACAAGGGCAGCCGCTTGCTGTCACTCTCGCGGTGCCAATGGAGGTCACGGGGAAGAAGGAGATGGGCCAAAGATGGGGCGCGGAGGCGGCGGAGGTTGGGAATATATAGAGTGACAGGGGCGTTTAGGGTTGGAGGCTGACAGCGAAGGAAAGCGTGGATTTGATGGCGAAGGATCCGGCGAGGGAGAGGGATGAGCGGCGAAGAATCCGGGCGCGGGGGATGCGTGGGAGACAGCCTGGAGTCGCGTGGGAAATTCGGCGAAGGTGGCGTGGCGCGCGACTTCCAGAAAAGGAAGGAGGTCGCGGGGGAGTTGACCGGGGTCAACATTCCCCCGTGGACCAACCAGGAGCGGCCACGTGTGCTCGAATTTTGCTTATTTATTTTAGGGTAAAAATAGGCCGAATTAAGGAAAACTCAAAACATGAAATATTTTTCTTTTATTTTTTTCTATTTTTTGGTGATTTTTATTTAATTTTTGGAAATAAAAATAGGGTGGCTCTATATATAGGTATATGTACACTATAGGGATTTTTATTTTTGATTTTTTATTTGTTATTTTTATGTGTTTTCATGCTTATTTTGTATTTTATTTATTTACAACATGAAATGAGGAATAAAAGAATATTTTTATTTTATTTTTATCACTTATATACAAGGGTGAAATAAATAGAGATATACATTTATATACATGGTATTTATACAATGTATTTTTGTATTTTTCATTTTGTACTTTTTATTTGATTTTTGTTTTGTTTCTTGTTATTTATTTTATTTACAAAATGTAACATAGAATATTTTACAAAAATTTTTAGAAAATAATTGAATTTATTTATTGGGTTAAATAAATACAAAGGGTGATGATCTATGCACAAGATGAGAGGGTATTTTTTGGATTTTGGATTTTTATCTTTTTATTTTGTTTTTAATAGCTTTTACAAAATATCAACATATTTTTGGGTGAGGAAAATATATAGCTTTATTTACAAAAGTATATACATATGAGCTCCTATCTCCCTCTACTTTGGCTTTTATGCGGTCAGGCCCATGCTGAGCCCTCCCTTGGGTTAGGTTGCTCAATATTTATTCTAAATATTTCCCTCTTTTTCTTTTTGCTCTTTATTCTTTTATTTTGTGCACAAAAACATGCTAATTATAGGTTTTTACACAATGCATGCTTTTGGTAATTATTTGTATTTACACATATCTACATGTATTTGCAAAGGTTTTTATAGCTAAAATAATAGAATAAAGAGTGATGAATGGGTATTCATCATATACAAGTTAATTTTAAGAGTAAAAAATGTGAGTTTGGTCAATTTTGAGTTTGTATGGAGAAGACATAAGTCTATGAAGTTTTGTTTATGACTTTTTCATCTGTGTCTCAGTCACATTATGTGTTATTTTTAAGTGTAATTAGTTTTATATTTTTCTTTGTATTTTTTGTACAAGTTTCACGGTGAGGGTTTTATTATTTGAAGTGTGTATAAAGGAAAATAAAATATGGTAAAATAGTTATTTACTGAGTATTTAATTAAGGTTTATGTGTGTATTTTGTACAGTTAATAGGCCCTATCTCCCTCTACTTTATTCATGATCGATCAAGTCAATGTTGAACCGGTCTCGGGGTTTAAAGTCAGTTAGTATTTATGATACTTCCTTTATTTTTCATTTCATTTCTTTTCTTTATTCATTTATTTTGTATTAATATATATATATATGCACTTTTACATATGACAATCAGTGGGTTAATTTTAACTAGTTAAATGTATTTTACATGTAATCATCTAGGGATTTAAATACAAAATAAAAAATAAAGGAGAATAAATAGTATTCATCAGTTATTAAAAGCAAGAGAACTTGGTCCTTGGACTTCCATTCATCAAAAAAGATGAAAGCATATGTCAAGGATGCATATATATGGCAAAATGAATAGATTTATGAAGACATAATGGAGAGCAAAAGCTCCATTTGAGTTGATACACTCATATGTATGTGGACCAACTTAAACTCCGTCAATCAATGGATCCTGTTACTTTCTATTTTAATGATTACAGTAGAATGATGTGGGTTTACTTCTTGAAAGAAAAGCCAGCTGTCTTTTCTGTTTTTATCATGTTCAAAACTTTTACTGAAAAGTCAAGTGGAAGAAAAATAAAATTCTTCCGATCAGACTGCGAAGGAGAATTTACATTCAGAGAATTTCAAGACTTCTTCATAGCTCAAGGAATCAAGAAGGAGCTAACAACAAGATATAATCCTCAGCATAATGGAGTAGCTGAAAGAAGAAACAGAACGATCGTTGAGGTGCCACGAAGTATGCTGAAAGGCATGGATCTTCCTAATAAGCTCGGATAGATTACTTTGCATTGAGAAGAAGAGATCGGTTGTGTTGCAAAGACTACAAAGTAATCCCGTGAGAGAGTCTGGCTACCCAACATCTCTTGTTAGTCATGGATGTGCAAATAAGAGGGCTAGTAAAGAAAATGAGGCTTTTCATGATCACTAGAACTAGATGGTGGAATCTTCAATTGAAGAAATCAAGCTTAAGAAGAAGATTTTAGAGGACTTATCTTGGGATTATAACATAAGGGATAATGAGATGTGGGAGGTAGTAGCATCTTGTATCTGAAGGGTAGCCAAAGAGATGCTAGGCGAGTCAAAGGGAGGAACACCAAGCCAAAAGGAGGTTTGATGGTGGAGTGGATGGGAGCAAGAGAAGCTCGAAATTAAAAGAGCATGCTTTAAAGCTATGTATAAGGATAGAACAAATGAAATTGTCACAAACTACAAAATAGTGAAGAAGGAAGCAAAGAAGGCAGTAAGAGAAGCTAAGTCAAAGCTTGTGAAGTTTTGTACAGAAATCTCGACTCTAAGAAGGGTCGGAAGGATATATTCATGCTGGCTAATGCAAGAGAAATAAAGATCAAAGATTTTTCTCAAGTAAGATGCAATAAGGATGAGGAAGGTCACGTACTTGTTACTCATAAGGATATATAGATAGATGGAAGCAATACTTCATAAGATTTCGTTGGGAAGGAAATAGAGATATCACTTTAAGAAAATCTAGCTAGTAGTGAAAGTTACTTGAATCGTGCAAGCTATAGACGAATACAGAGGGAGGAACTAGAGTAGGCTTTGAAGGTTATGAGACATGAGAAATGTGTATGACCTGATGACATTCCTATAGATGTTTGGAGAGTTTTAGGTGACCGTGGTTTGACTTGGCTTACAAATTCATTCAATGTTATTTGACAACACAAGAAAATACCTGAAGAAATGGAGGCATCAAGTGATGAGTCACACTATGAAAATTTGGGATCGTGTGATTTTAAGAAGGTCGAGGAAAGTTTCCAAAGTAAAAGAAAATTAATTCGGAGTCATGCCAGGTCGCTCAACTATTGAAGCCATCCACTTACTAAGGACAACAATGGAGATTTAGAGAGCTAAGGAAGAACCTCTGCGTGATTTTTATTGATTTAGACAAGGCTTGTGATTTTGTCTCATGAGAGATTTGTAGAGAATTTTGGAGAAAAGACAAGTACATGTCCTATAAATTAACTTCATAAAGTATATATTATGGGGCTTCATCTTGTGTAAGGATACAATCTGGGAAGACTGACTATTTTGACATCAACATTGGTCTGCATCAAGGTTCAACTTTGTGTCCATTACTCTTTAATTTGATTATGGAAGGTTTGACAAGTCATATTCAGGATGAGGGTATCTCGGTGTATGTTATTCGTTGATGATATTGTGTTGATTAATGAGTCTAAAGATGGAGTAAATGAGAAGCTTGAGGTCTGGAGACATGCATTAGAGACTAAAAGATTCCGTATAAGTAGGACTAAGTCTAATATATATAGAGTGTACTTTTGATCGAAGTAATGGTGAAGGAACTGAGGTTAAGATAAATGATTGACAACTTCGGCTTAAGCATTTTGGGTGGTTGTCAACGGGTCCATTTGGGTCCATACCCAACAAGTTGTCAGGGCCAGTTTTCTTCGATAATGGACCGGGGACCTAAATCCGGGACGTTACAAATGGTATCAGAGACAAATTCCCTCAGACAGTGGAAAGGGCTACCCGAGAGGTGGAGCCGCCCCTACAAAGAGGTTGGAGGAAATGGCTACCCGGAGCGTGCAGCCGCCACTATCACTGGGAAGAAGTGATGGGCCATGTCGCAACGAGGACGTTGCGAATATAAGTGGGGGAGGTTGTAACACCCTAACCCCAAACATAGTACCAAATGGAAAACTCACAAAGTGTGGGTGTGGTATATAAGTGGTGGGGATTATTACTTGACAACTTGGGCTTAAGCATTTTGGGTGGTTGTCAACGGGTCTATTTGGGCTCGAACCCAACAAGTTGTTAGGGCCAGTTTTCCTCGATAACGGACCGGGTACCTAAGCCCGGGACGTTACAAGAAGTTATTGAAAGGAAAGAATCAAAGGCAATATCTAGATATTCTAAGAAATGGTAAGAAATAAGTTCTTATGCAAAGCCACTACAATAAAAAAGAATGAGAATTTTCAAGGAAGAAGGAAGCATAATGGACTTCATCATCACCATATACAAGAGAGGCAAAATGAAGAGAAAATTCATCAACATAGAAGATCAAGATACATATATCTTTGAAAAGACTCTTCCAGCAGAAAACTTCCAATACATCAGGAGGATAAAGTAAATTACAAATTAAGATGGGTGTTGAAAATATAATTTGTACTCATGAAGTATTATTATTACAATGGACTCTTATACACATGGGCCTACAATCTTCCACCTATATGAAGATATGGGAGCATATATCCTCCACAAACGTATGGAGAACCTTCATGAAGATATTTATTTGGAAGAA
Source organism: Ottelia alismoides (assembly GCA_037367405.1). Classification (NCBI taxonomy): domain Eukaryota; kingdom Viridiplantae; phylum Streptophyta; class Magnoliopsida; order Alismatales; family Hydrocharitaceae; genus Ottelia; species Ottelia alismoides. The sequence goes on from JAZKJV010006662.1 coordinate 94,504, forward strand.
GATTCTAAAAATAAGAGTGGTGAAGAAAATATCTAGATATTTCTCCACCTCCGATCAAAATATCTAAAGGATAAGAATGGAAGATAATTTTAAATTCTTCTTCCAAAATAACTCCACCAATTTGGATGGCCTATAAATATCACCAAGGGGTCCTCAACATAACAACAACAAGCATTACACATCCACTATCATAAGAGTCTCTCAAGTATCATCCTCCTTCCAAGTATTGTAAGTTCTTTCTCTATTGTTATAAGCATTTTAGTCCTCTTCTTGCAAAAGTTAAAGTTTTGTATACGGGTTTCAAGTTCTCAATGAAAAGAAGTTTTAAGTTTAACTTCTACCTTATACATTGATCAATATTCTCTCCCTCTATTTTACTTCTTATCCATCATAAATCTTCTGATGCCCCAATAATATGTTTCACTTTTGTTCTTACTGTAATTTGAGCAGTATTTTTATCAATGACGCACTCGATGTCTTTGTGGTTTTGTTTCATTCCAATGTGAAGGAGAACATCCCGTGATTCATATGTGCCCATTTCAATCTTATACCGTTCTCGGTTGCTGGATGAAGGCATATATTTCAAAATGAGTAATGCATTTTAGGGTTCGAAAAACATTATTGTTCTTATTTTATTTTTTTATGATGACAATAAATTGTCATTATAATGTGTAAGATTGGGAATACTATTCTCAAACATTTGTGTGTGCACGAAGGAGTCATCTGTTTTTATTCTCTTGATAACTCGAGAAAATTGTGAACGTATAAACAAAAGATTATACACAGACTTAATTTGTTGTGCTATAGATGACTTATAATATTTTTATTTAGAAACATAATTTGATTTTTGACAATGTTTTTAACATGCATACATGGCATGCATGCACACCAGTCGACCACATTTATCGATACAATTTTGTATTTTTTTAGTCGCATAAGTCTTTTTTACCATACCACTATTATGATATAAACTTTCTACTCATTTAATAACGGCTTTGTTTTAGCTGAACCACCAGTTACCGACATTTCATTGTGCATATCTTACTTGGTATATAGATTGTACTTTAGTATCACATGTTAATTATCGTTGGATATGGTGATATATATATATATATATATCCTAAAAGGCTCCGTAGCTGTTTCTTTATCTCAGTAATGGTTCTTTGTTCTATTTTAGTGTTAACTCTTATTTAAACTTGGTTATTCTACGTGTTGAAAGGAAGGTCATGGGAACATCTTTCATGCACATCCAGTTTATATGTTCTTTTAGGTACATTGTTCTCATGTTTGTTGTTGGGAATTTGTCGAGCTTTGGAGACTTTTTTAATATCACAGTAAACTTCATCACCACCATGAGTTTTGGAAATATGTCATTCATAACTTCGTATTGAAGATAATTCGATTCTGTTTGGCTAACACTCTCATCACTAAACATACAAACAACACTTGTTGTGTGCGGTTATAGTGGGCATGATTTGATGCGGATGTTAATGGAATATTTACGGAGTGGATATCCGACCCGTTTGATAGTGACATGCCCTGACCCATCATCACCGAATCAACGGCTCGACCTGGCCTATTCGAATGGGTACCCGATTCCAACGGGGATACAGATCATTCAAATGTGTAACAAGTACTCGCGAGTACTCATAGAATTTCTTCCAAGATAAAAAGGTTTGGATTGTTGCTGAAATGATCAAATCCTAATTATCCTCGTATTTAGAATCATAAAAATAACATGACATTAAGTTCTGTTGTAAAGATAAGAAACAGGTCTCGCGATCGGCCGAATCGACCAAACAAGAAGATCGACTCCACGCACAATAATTGTGATGGGAAAACTTAACAAGAAGCATTTGATTCTCCAGAAAGTAAGATTGATTGATCGGTGACTAATGATAATGTTGTAGTTTTTTCTTGTCCGAGCTTATCTTGATACAATTTTATGTTTTTTAGCCGAATGAGTTTTCTTTTACCGAACCACTATCGTGACATAATTTTTTTACTCATTCAATGATGGTTGTGTTTTATCTAAACCACTCGTTACCAACATTTCAATGTGCATATCTTACTTGATATACGGGTTGTATTTTAGAATCACAATGTTAAGTACCGTCGGATATGATGATATATATCCTAAGGGCTTTGATAACAATTTCTTTATCTCAGTAATGATTTTTATTCACTTTTAGTGCTAACCCATATTTGCAACTTGGTCATTCTACGTGTTGAAAGGAAGGTTATGGGAACATCTTTCTTGTACATCAAATTTCTATTTTCTTTCGGATACATTGTTCCTATGCTTGTTGTTGGGATTGTGTCATTCACGAGTTGTGAGAAAAATGAGCTTTGGAGACTCTCTTAATATCTTAGTAATCTTCATCACCACAATGGGTTACGGAAACAAGCCGTTTATAACTTCTTATTGATGAGAATTCAATTTTGTTTGGTTAGCACTCTCATCACTGAACATACAAACAACACTTGTTGTGTGTGGTTATAGTTAGCATGATTTGATGCGAATGTTAATGGGGTGTTCACAGAGGGGGTCCGATCCGTTTGATAGTAGCATGCTCCAACCCATCATTACCAAGTCAACGGGTCAACATGACCTATTCGAACGGGGACCCGAATCCAATAGGTATCCGGATCATTCGAATGGGTAACAGATACTCACGAGTATCCATATAATTTCTTAAAAGGAAAAAAGGTATATTTGGATTGTCGTTGGAATGATCAAATCATAATTATCCTTGTATTTATAATCATAAAAATAATATGACATTAAGTTATGTTGTAAAGATAAGAAATGCGTCCCGCGATTAACTGAATCGAGCAAACAAGAAGATAGACTCCATGACTACCAGTTACCGACATTTTATTGTGCATATCTTACTTGGCATATGGGTTGTACTTTACTATCACGACGTTAAGTACCATCGGATACGGTGACATATATCATAAGAGCTTCGATACCAGTTTCTTTATCTCAGTTGTTTCTTTATTTTGTTTTAGTTCTAACTCCTATTTGTAACTTGATCATTCTAATCTTTTATACACATCCAATTTCTATGTTCGTTCAGGTACATTGTTCTCATGCTTGTTGTTGGTCTTGTGTCATTCATTAGCTGTGAAAAATGAGATTTGGAGACTCTATTAATGTCTCAATAATCTTCATCACCACCATGTGTTTCAGAAACATGTTGTTCATAACTTCATATTGAAGAGACTCGATGTTGTTTAATTAGCACTCTTATCATTGAACATGCAAACAACACTTGTTGTGCGGTTATAATTGGCATGATTTGATGCGAATGTTAATGGAATGTTCACGAATCAGGTATCCGACCTATTTGATTGTGACATACCTCGTCGCATCATTACCGAGTCAACGGATTGACCCGACTTATTCGAATGAGTACCTAATTCCAACAGGTACCCAGATCATTAAAATGAGTAATGGGTACTCACCAGTACCCGTATAATTTCTTCCAAGAAAAAAAGGTCTCTTTGGATTGTTATTAGAATGATCAAATCATAGTTATCTTCGTATTCAAAATCATAAACATTAAATAATATTAAGTTCTGTTGTAAAGATAACAAATACGTCTCACGATCGACCGAATCGAGCAAACAAGAAGATCGATTCTACGTATGACAATTGTGATGGGCAAACTCGATAAGAAGCACATGATTCTCCAGAAAATAAGACTGGTCAATCGTTGATCGATGATGAACGCTGTAGCTATTTTGTTGTCCAAGCTTATCTTGATACAATTATGTGTTTTTTAGCCGCGTGAGTCTTTTTTTACCAACCACTATCGTGACATAAATTTTCTACTCATTTAATAACAAATTTGTAGCTGAATCACCAGTTACCGACATTTCATTTTTCATATATTACTTGGTATAAGAGTTGTACTTTGTTATCATTACGTTAAGTACTGTTGGATATTTTGATATATATCCTAAAGGCTTCGGTATCAGTTTCTTTATCTCAGTAATGATTCTTTGTTTTATTTTAATGCTAATTCTTGTAACTTGGTCATTTTACGTGTTGAAAGGAATGTCATGGGAACATATTTCTTGCACGTTCAATTTCTATATTCTTTCAGGTACATTATTCTCATGCTTGTTGTTTTAGTTGTATCATTTATGAGTTGTAAGAAAATGAGCTTTGTAGACTATTTTAATATTTCAGTAATCTTCATCACCATCATGGGTTTCAAAAACATATCGTTTATAACTTCGTATTGAAGAAAACTCGATTTTGTTTGGTTAGCACTCTTACCACTAAACATACAAACAACATTTGTTGTGGACGGTTAGGCATGATTTGATGCGAATGTTAATAGGGTGTTAATGGAGCGGGTATCCGACCCGTTTGAGAGTGACATGCCTCGACCCATCATTATCGATTCAACAGTTTGACCCGACTTATTCGAATGGATAACCGATTCAACAGATACACATATCATTCGAATGGGTAACAGGTACTTGTGAGTACCCATATAATTTCTTTCAAGAAAAAAAAGGTCTCTTTAGATTATTGTTGGAATGATAAAATCCTTATTATCCTCGTATTTAAAATCATAAAAATAACATTACATTAAGTTTTGTTGTAAAGATAAGAAACACGTACTGCAATCGACCGAATCGAATAAAAAAAAGATCGACTCCACATACGACAATTGTGATGGGCAAACTTGACAAGAAGCATCTGATTCTCCAGAAAGTTAGACTAATTAATCGATGATTGATGACTAACATTGTAGTGATTTTATTGTCCGAGTTTATCTTGATACTATTCTGTGTTTTTTAGCCGCATGAATCTTTTTTTTATCAAATCACAATCGTGAAATAAATTTTTCTACTCATTCAATGACAGCTTTGTTTTACCTGAACCAGCAGTTACTCATATTTTTTTGTGTATATCTTACTTGCTTGTGGATTGTACTTTATTATCACGATATTAAGTACAGTTGGATATGGTGATATATATTCTAAGGACTTCGGTACCATCACTACAAAAAAAGGCGGGATTGGCGTGCACATAAAAGCTCGTTATGTGCACGCATAGTTCCTGCCATGTGCACGCCCGAGGGGTGGGCGAGCACATGTGCTCGTTCAGGACGTGCTCGCTTCTGTGAGCGTCGCCACGGTTGGTGGGCGAGCACATCGGGACGCTATGTGCTCGCCTGCTCCCTGGCGGGCACATATGTGCTCGCCCATGTGATCGCCTCCTCCATAAATTGCGATTACCCACGGAGCACCTGGCGAGCACATGTGCTCGCCCAAAGTGATTTCCAGGAAAAAAATATACAGGTTCGACAGGGTTTTGACGCCCCGTCGAACCTGTATACCCTGCCAATAAACCACTGCAGGTAGCTCCCTAAGGGTATATATATTATAGCAGTTCGTTGAGTAAGATAACTAGCACTAAGAATTGAAAGGAACACAATATACATGAATTCAGGAATAAACAATCTAATTTAACATCTAAATATTACAAACAAGTCAAAGCCAACAAAGTTCATATAAATTAAAAGATGTGCTAAAAATTTAAAAAAATACAGGTCCAAACCAACAAAAATTTACTTCTTCTTTGATCTAAAAAATTTGGACACTAAACCCTGCTTTAATTCTTTTTTTTCTTTCTCCTTTTCTTTGAACCTCGCATACAGGCGTGCCTCTTCTTCAGAGTCGTTCTCCTCCTCCTCTTCGTTATCAGATTCAATCTCTTCAGGTTGAGATGCACGCCCTTGCAACCTATATTATATATGGAAGATATATATCTATTACATGCATTTTGTAGTTATATAAATTTAAAATTATTACTCATTCTATAAGAAGAATACTTACATGTATGCCGTGAACTCCTCTCGAAGCTTCGTCACCTGCTCCACCATCATCGCCATCTGCGACTCCATTGGAACTGTTGATTGGGACGGATGTGGTTGCGTGTACGACGACTGAGAGTATGCAGAATAGGAGTGACGATGTTCCTCCACATAATATGGAGGAAGACCACCAAGCGTCTGCTTCCTATTCGCCACAACGTCCCTCTCCTCCAACATCTTATAAGTTTTTCAATTTTTAATATAAAATTATATATTAGAAATGAGTATAGTAAGATAATATTTATCCATATATACCTGCTTCCAGATCGTTTTATCAAATGGTGGTTGCTCTCCAGTTGGATCGACACCCCATTTTTCTGCAGAGAGTGGCAGATAACGATCCTGAAATACAAAGTTTACAATATATATAAATGAGTTATAATATATCATTTAATTGTAAATAAATTGATAGACTTACCAACAATTGTCCTGCTTAAGGAGTGGACCATTACAACTCTCATTCTCTCCCACTCATGTGGGACCTCGACCACCACTCCTGAAACGAGAGTTCCCTTTCCAACCTAGCTGCTTAAAATTTTTTTTAAGATCTAATAACAACATTGCATTATATTAAAGTAGATCTCCAAAAAATATTTTTAAATCGTAATACCATCTCCGCTCTAATCTGATTGTGGCTTTTAGAGCCACTTGTCGACTTAATCCTTTGTTTTTGGCGGTTTGTCCTTCTCGCCGTAGATCTTCTTCCAAACTCATCATCCGCAACGAATGCATCACAGAAATCCGCCCATCTGGAAGGATTATGTTATGATAATTGATTATTTTAAAAAGTTTAATATAAATTATTTGACAAATATAATACCTATCCTCCATACACCATGACGGCGGGAACCTCTTCATCTCCTCAAAATTCATCTCCTCGCATCCCGTCTTCGCATGCGGGTCTCTCCTTGGCTTGAAAAATGTATCGTTCATTCTCTTTTCTGCCAAACGAATGAAAGCTCTACGATAAACCTCATTCCCCAGACCAGAGCCAAGGCGAAACGTACTCTGAAAATTATAACAATTTATAAGATACAAAAAACTTAACCAAAAAATTATATATCACTTCTTAGAAACATTTCTTATCAGAACATGTTAAACAGTCTCTCCTGTCCTGCAGCAGGAATGCGGCACCATCTAAATTGCATGGATGTCAAGTGTATCTTTATTATGTTGGTTATCTCCTTTGCCACCCTGTTCCTGTTCAAAAAATCCCTGTATTTACTAGAAAAATTAACTTCCATACAATTTATAAAAATTTGGAAAATATTTAAAGATAAAATCTATAAAATTTTTACCTCCCATCAGACGTAACCTCAAACAAAGGGTGGGACGCCGACGTCTGTCCAACTACAGTGGGTAAAGGCACGGATGTGCTCGACCGTCCAGAAGAAGGAGAGTCAGAACCCATCGATATCCGTGCTGGTATGGGGACTTGGACTGGGAATCCTGTAGGGGCTGCTGAGGTAGATGGCTCTCCATAGCCTCCTACGTAAAAGGGTGGCGGATGATAACTAAGAGACTCGTAGTAAGCTATCACCCGGTGAACCTCGTCGGACTGTGAATCAGTAACAGCATCCGGGGTGGGATGCCTACTGGAAGAAGGTGTGTCTAAGGAAGATGGACGATTGGATCTATGTGATCCATGCGCCCTGCCACGTCCAAAACCTGTCATGACTGTAATAATGATGTATTACATATTTATTATTTAAAATTTTAGTTAATTCAATTATAATTGTATAATAGAACTTATAACTAATCTTCATCACTTATTTCGGTGGGATTAAAGGATATTTCTTCGTTTTCTGAGTTTTTCGAGTAATCATTTCTGAAGTCAGTATCATCTTTTAAGTCAACACATAAAACTTCATTATCAGCCAATCGAATCGATTCGATAACTAGTACTTCTTCTGTTAAGTCTATTCTTTCATTTGTCAGTGTAAATGCTTCATCTATATCATCTTCCTGATTACTGGAATCATTAGAGATATAACCTCGAGAATTTATCTTCACAACAGTTATTGTTTCAATGCTCTTTCTCTTCTTTGATATTTGTGGAAGATAACATACTTGATCCGCTTGAGATGCTAAGACGAATGGTTCAAATCTGCGTATAAATTTCCTTTGCACCACGTCGACAATGTTATTTCTTTTATCGAGTACTAAACCTCCATTGGATTCATACCAATCACACAAGAAAAGAACTACTTTATTCACGCCTGGTATACTATATTCCACTTCTATAATCTCTTTTAAAATTCCGTAATAATTCAGATGATCTTCCTCATAGCAAGATCCGCGAACTATCACTCCATGATTTTGAGTTGTCAAATATTTACCGGAATTTAAGTTTTGAAAACGATACCCATTACTGTAATATGAGTTGTATGATCGAACCTTATAAACAGGTCCTTCTCCAAAATATTTTAAAATATGAGAATAGAAATCACTACCGTCCAACTGTTTTGAGCGGTCTTTAAACCACGCTGGAAATTAATTCCTATAAGTCCTCAGAACTTCGTCATCTGAATACATAAAATTTTCCTTCATAATTTTCTGTCTAAATTCCCTACAATTTATAAGAGAAAAATATTCATTACTTGTGATGAATATATATATAAAGTAATTCAAATACTTACTGAACATACGGTGTTATTTTCTCGTAATTGTCTAATACGTATAACTCTGCAGCATCCTTCTCTTGTTTTGATAAGAATTGTTTAGATGCTTTGCCTATTAGATGAGTGGATGGCCGAAAGATACTGATATAAGATTCTTCATCGGAAGAAATTGTCTCATTCCTCCTGCATCTATTGTAGATAGTCTCCACATCTTCTGGAAGATATCTTGCGCAGAATGTTGCGACTTACTCATATATATATTGTGAACTTATAGATCATTCAACTTTACTTTTTTTCGGACCTTTCTTTTAAGAAAGAACATAAACCTATAAGAAAATAAGTTAAACATTTAGTTCAAATAGTAAAGAAGGAATGACATTATAATACATTTAATTACCTTTCAAATGGATACATCCAACGATATTTTACCGGTCCACCAACTTTTGCTTCTCATGGAATATGAATCATTAGATGCTTCATCGAATTAAAAAACTGGCGGAAATATCTTCTCCAGGTTACACATAATCACAGGAATATTTTTTTTAAAATAATCCATCTCCATGCGGTGTATGTGTGACGAAACATCTGAAAGAGCATCGACAATATTTTTTGGTAACAATCCTCTGAACACTAACGGTAATAATCTTTTAATAAAAACATGCCAGTCATAACTCTTCATTCCCTTAAATGTAAACTTCTTCAAATCGATTAAATTGAAAAATTTTATGCATATCCGTCTGAAAACTTTAATTTACTTGTCCATTCACAAACAAGCTTAACTTAATTTATATCTAGGGTATACTTTACTTTTGGAACTTTAACCCTTTCACTATCATGTTCCTTGATATGCAATTCTTGGCGATTACATATAATTTGTAAATCACGATAAGACTTTACTGTATCTTTTGATCGAACGGTTACATTCATAACAGTGTAGAATATGTTATCAAATACATTTTTCTCTATATACATAACATCTAAGTTGTGTCGTATCAGTAACTTACTCCAATATGGTAACTCTCAAAATATACTCTTCTTAATCTAATTATGACTGTCACGAAAACCAGGAAGGTTTTTTATTTTATCTCCATTTTTTAAAGCTGATTTTTATAATTGTTCCAAGTATAATAATATCATATCGCCTATCTTAATTGGTGGAGGATCTGAAAGATAAATTGTATTCCTTTTAAAAGAATACTTCTGTCTTCGATATGGATGATTATTTGGAAGAAATCGTCTGTGACAATCAAAAAAACATGGTTTCTAACCATGTTGAAGCTGAAATGATTTATAACTATCCATACAATATGGACAACTTTTACATCCATGCGTACTCCACACAGATAATATTCCATATGTTGGGAAGTCATTTATCGTCCAAAGCAGAGCTACTTTCATGTTAAATGTTTGACTCTTATTAGCATCATATGTATCAACTCAATCGACCCATAACATTTTCAACTCATCGATAAGAGGACGTAAATAAACATTAATGTACTTTCCCGGATGTGTAGGTCCTGATACTAACAGCGAAAGAAACATAAATTGTCGCTTATTACATAACCATGGGGGTAAATTATATGGCGTTGTTATTACTGGCCAAGAAGAGTAATCTCTACTTCCATGAGGATTAAACCTATCTGTACATAAAACATATAACGCAATTCCTCTTTTCATCGTTAAATATAGGAAAAGCTTACATCAATTCTTTCCAACAATGAGACTCGGATAATTGCTCCATATATTTATCGACTTTATGTTCCGCGTGCCATGTCATATACTTCGCCGTTTCTTTACAATAATATAGTCGTTTCAATCTCGGAGTCAACGGGAAATAACGTAGAATCTTTCTCGATATTTTTGTTCCACTCTTACTAGCTGTCTAATATCTTGGCTCATTACATTCAGGACACCGTTGTAAATGTTGATGTTTACCGTAATATAAAATATTGTGATTTATGCATGAGCTTATTTTAACTTCTGCTAAACACATCTTCCGCATAATCTTTTTCGTTTTGTAATAATTATCAGGTAATTCTGCATCTTCTGGTAACATCTTCTTAATAATTCTCAGCATTACATTAAAATTACGATTGATTATATTATATTCCATCTTCATCGATAGAAGATCCGAGACCGCAGAAAGTTTTGAATATGTCTTGCAACCCAACCAAAATGTCACTTCCGCTTTTTTCAACAGCTTATAAAATTATGAAGACTCCACATACGGTTCCTCATTATCTAACAAAGAATCATTAAATTCTGGACCCGCAACATCCATAACATATCTACAAAGGGATTAATATTGTCAGCTTCTTCCACATCATTCATTCTGTCCTCGAAATTCTCAGCATTCTTCCACCAAATCTGTTATCCTTCTATGAAACCCATTCTATAAAGATGTAACTGAGTTTCATCTTTTGATATCTTCCTTATTAGATGACATTTCTTACATGGACATAAGATACTTCCATCTAAATCTACGATACGGGAAAGTTGTCCGTAAGCAAATTGTATAAATTTCTAAACACCTCTTTAAAAGGCATTTGTTATACGTCCATCTACTACACGGTTGTACATCCATTCTCCATTGGTCATATTGATAAACCTGAATTAAATAATCTAAAATGTCAAATCTAGGAAATTGAGGATATCTAGACGTATCACATTATTGACATAAAAGATGAGAAGAGAAGTATATTAATTATGTTATCACTTTAGCCCGTCCATAAGGATTCAAATTTACTAAAAGATGATCGTTGTCACAAGTATCTTTATTTCTAACGAAAATTCGGTAGCATAACCCTGAATCTCTCCCGTATACCCCATAAATCAATCCTAATTAATTATTAAAATAATTATATTGGTGATTATTTCAATAATAACTATGATTGATTTGGTATACCGAAGAGGAAGGGGTTATGAACCGAATTTCCATAAGAAATAAAGACCTTTTAACACCGATTACCTTTTAGTAAATTTGAATCCTTACGGACCCCCTTAGTCCGGAACCTCCGAACTAAGGAAAGCTAATATAAATGTAATACTTTAAGATCATTTTACGTCATACATTTGTATGTGCTACAAATGAGACTATAAAATAATCTTAAAATATTTATTCAATTATATTAACCGGGCAATTACGTATATTTGGCTGGTTAACGATAGGGATAGGGATAAGTGTGATCCTTATTTAGTGCCTAATACAGTGCTTGGGTCACTAAGAGTTAATAGGCACCTGCAAAAAAAATTCGAACCTGTAAATATCAAAATCCACGACCATTGGTCTGGGATAAACATCCCAAAGTGAGTCCAATAGTACTGTGAAAAAATAAAAAAAATATAACACAGTTAGAGGTGATCAAATCCTCCAATATTTTGCACACGCCACCCGTTGTGCAGGACCACACACCACCCAGTGTTGAAGGACACACTGTGTGTGATGGATTTTGTGCGATTTTTTAATAATTAATAAATAATATGTTGGACTTATCATAAACCTATTTATAAGTTAATGTGATATAATTGGTCTTATTAACTAGAATTTAATGTGATAATAAATTATCACAAAGGAAACATTGGTGTATATAATATCTTATATCAAAACGATATGAAATTTTAAAACTGTTATTAATGATGTTCATCATATCTAATATCTATATTATTGAAGTTGACTAACTAATGTTATTCACAAATTTCTTAACTAATCATACAAGCATTTTGTCATTTAAAATTTACAAAATGTAAACATAATATTGGTTGAGGCATTTTATCGAACACCTACAGGGCATACAAATATACATATTATTGAGACAATCAAATTCGAAATGACAATACTATAGTGATCCACTATTATCCTTAACATGTAAAACACATATAAACTATCAAAACAATACACTACATTTAACAAAAAATTGAAACCCTAATCTATCCAAACAATACAAATAGGTAATGAAATCGTATAAAAAGAGAAAGGATTAAGGATTATACTGAGTGGTAGATGTAGATCTACTCAAAACACGAAAACGACGGGCGTCGGGGTCGGGACGGAGGGGTGGCGGGTCGCCGGAGGGGAGAAACTGGGAGAGACTTGCGTGAGAATGAGGAAGAAGAGCCGCGCGAGGTTCTATTTACGGGCCTGGGCGAGCACACTTAAGTGCTCGCCAGGCTGACGCTAAGTGCTCACCCGAAATTTCCAGGCGCTAAAGTTATCCGCGCAAGGAAATTCAAGTGGGCGAGCACAATTGAGCGAGCACATGTGCTCGTCCATATTGGTAACCACGCCTCTCCGTAAAATTCAAACCAGCGACCCTCATGGGCGAGCACATGTGCTCTTAGTGTATTCGCCCAATAAGGGACGAGCACATGTGCTCGCCTAGTGCACGCAGAGCCGTGCACGCTAATCCCGCCTTTTTTTGTAGTGCATTTTCTTTATCTCTATAATGTTTTTTGTTATTTTTTAGTCTTAACTTGTATTTGCAGCTTAATCATTCTACGTGTTGAAAGAAGGTCATGAAAATATCTTTCATGCACATCTAATTTTTATGTTATTTCGGGTACATTGTTCTAATGCTTATTGTTAGGATTGTGTCATTTATGAGCTGTGAGAAAATGAGCTTTGGAGACTCTTAATGTTTAAATATTTATATCATCACAGTGGGTTTTGAAAACATGTCGTTCATAACTTCGTATTAAAGAGATATCGATTTTGTTTAGTTTGAACTCTCACCATTGAACATACAAACAACACTTGTTGTGAGCGGTTATAGTTGACATGATTCGATGCAAATGTTAATGGGGTGTTCACGAAGTGGGTATCCGACACATTTGATAATGACATACCCCGACCCATCATTATAGAGTCAACGGGTCGACCAGACCTATTCGAATGGTAACCGATTCCAACCGATACCCAGATCATTTGAATGAGTAATGAGTACTCGTGAGTAACTATAGAATTTCTTTGAAGAAAAAATGTCTCTTTTGATTGTTGTTGGAATGATCAAATTCTAATTGTCCTCTTATTTAGAATCATAAAAATAACATGACATTAAGTTCTGTTGTAAAGATAAGAAATACGTTCTGTGATCGATCGAATCGAGTAATAAAGAAGATCGACTGCATGTACGATAATTGTGATAGGTAAACTCGAGAAGAAGCATTTGATTCTCTAAAAAGTAAGATTGATCAATCGATGACTGATGCTTAATATTGTAATTGTTTTGTTGTCCGAGCTTATCTTGATACTATTTTATATTTTTTAGCTGCATGAATCTTTTTTTACCATATAACTATCGTGAAATAAATTTTCTACTCACCCAACGATAACTTTATTTTAATTGAACCACCAATTACCGACATTTCATTTTACTTGGTATATGGGTTGTACAATAGTATCACGACATTAAGTATCGTTGAATTGAGTGATATATATTATAAGGATTTCAGTTTTAGTTTCTTTATCTCATTAATGATTTTTTGTTCTGTTTTAGTACTAACTCATATTTATAACTTGATCGTTCTACGTGTTGAAAGAAGGTCATTGGAACATCTTTTATTCACATCTAATTTTTATGTTCTTTCGGGTACATCGTTCTAATGCTTATTGTTGAGATTGTGTCATTAATGAGCTGTGAGAAAATGAGCTTTGAAGACTCTCTTAATATCTCAGTAATCTTCAATACCACCGTGAATTTTGGAAACATATCGTTCATGAATTCATATTGAAGAAAATTTGATTTTGTTTGGTTAACACTTTCACCACTGAACATACAAACAACACTTGTTGTGAGAAATTATAGTTGGCTGATTTGATGAGAATATTAATGAGATGTTTACGGAGCGGGTATCCAACCTGTTTGATAGTGATATGTCCCAATTATCATTTCTGAGTCAACGGGTCGACCAGATCTATTCGAACGGATACCCAGATCATTCGAATTGGTAACGGGTACTCGCAAGTAACATAGAATTTTTTCAAGAAAAAAGGTCTCTTTTTATTTTTGTTGGAATGATAAAATCATAATTATCATCATATGTAGAATCATAAAAATAATAAGATATTAAATTCTGTTGTAAAGATAAGAAACACGTCCCGCGATCAACCGAATCGAGTAAACAAGAAGATTGACTCCACATACGATAATTGTGATGGGCAAACTCGACAAGAAACATCCGATTCTCCAGTAAGACTGAGAAACCAGTGACTGATGATTAATGTTGTAGTTGTTTTCTTATTCGATCTTATCTTGATATAATTCTGTATTTTTTAGTCGCATGGGTCTTTTTTTACCATACCACTATTGTGACATAAATTTTCTACTCATTCAATGACGACTTTGTTTTAGCTGAACCACCAGTTACCGACATTTCATTGTGCATATCTTAGTATATGGGTTGTACTTTAGTATCACGACGTTAAGTACCGTTAGATACGATGATATATATATATATATATATATATATATATATTCTAAGGGCTTCAGTATCAGTTTCTTTATCTCAGTAATGGTCTTTGTTATATTTTAATGTTAACTCGTATTTGCAACTTGATCTTTCTACACGTTGAAAGGAAGGTTATATATGTTCTTTCAGTTACATTTTTCTAATGCTTGTTGTTGGTATTGTATCATTCATGAGCTGTAAGAAAATGAGCATTGGAGACTCTTAATTTCTCATTAATCTTCGTCACCAACATCGGTTTCGGAAACATGTCGTTATAACTTTGTATTGAACTCGATTTTATTTGGTTAGCACTCTCATCATTGAACATACAAATAACACTTGTTGTGAGCGGTTATAGTTGACATTATTTAATGCAAATGTTAGTGGAGTGTTCACGAAGCGGGTATCGATCTGTTTGATAGTAACATGCGTTGACACATCATTTCTGAGTCAACAGCTCGACACAACCTATTCGAACAGGTATCCGATTCCAACGGATATCCAAATCATTCGAATGAGTAACGGATACTCGCGAATACTCATAGAATTTCTTCTAAGAAAAAAAGATCTCTTTGATTGCTGTTGGAATGATCAAATCCTAATTATCCTCAAATTTTAAATCATAAATATTAAATAATATTAAGTTTTGTTGTAAAGATGCACGTCCTACAATCAATCGAATCGAGCAAACAAGAAGCTCGACTTCATGTACGACAATTGTGATGGCAATCTCAACTAGAAAAATCTAATTCTCCAGAAAGTAAGTCCGATCAATCGTTGATTGATAATTAATGTTGTATTTATTCTGTTGTACGAGATTATTTTGATATTTAACCACATGAGCATTTTTTACCAAACCACTATTGTGACATAGATTTTCTACTCATTTAATGACGATTTTTTTAGATAAACTAACCGTCACCGATATTTCATTAAGTATATCTTACTTACTATATGGGTTGTACTTTAGTATAACAATGTTAAGTACCGTTGGATATGGTAATATATATCGTAAAGGTTTCGGTAATATTTTCTTTATCTCAGTAATAGTTCTTTGTTTTGTTTTATTGCTAACTCCTATTTGCAACTTGATCATTCTATGTGTTGAAAGGAAGGTCATGGGAACATCTTTTAGGATATCCAATTTCTATGTTCTTTTTGGTACATTGTTCTCATGTTTGTTGATATCCTAGTATTTTAGGAGTTGTGAGAAAACGAGTTTCGGAGATTCTCTTAATGTCTTACTAATCTTCATCATCACCACCATAAGTTTCGGAAATATGTCGTTCATAACTTTGTATTTAAGAGAGCTTGATTTTGTTTGGTTAGCACTATTATCACTGAACATACAAATAATATTTGTTGTGTGCGGTTATAATTGGCATAATTTGAAATGAATGTTAACGGGATACTCACGGAGGGAATATCCAACCTATTTGATAGTGACATGCCCCGACGCACTATTACCGAGTTAATGGGTCGACCCGACCTATTCGAACAGGTACCCGATTGTAACGAGTATACATATCATTCGAATGGGTAACGGATATTTGCGAGTACTTATAAAATTTCTTCAAAAAAGTCTTTTTGAATTGTTGTTGGAATGAATAAATCCTAATTATCCTCGTATTTAAAATTATAAAAAACATAACATTAAGTTCCGTTGTAAAGATAAGAAACACGTCCCACGATCTACTTAATCGAAAAACAAGAAGATCGACTCCACGTACGACAATTGTGATGGACGAACTCGACAAAAAGAATAAGATTCTCCATAAAGTAAGACTGATAAATCAGTAACTAATGATTAATGTTGTAGTTGTTTTGTTATCCGAACTTATCTTGATACAATTCTGTGTTTTTTAGCCGCATAAGTCGTTTTTAGTATACCACTATCATGATATAAATTTTCTATTCATTTAATGATGGTTTTGTTTTAGTTGAACCACTAATTATTGACATTTCGTTTTATATATCTTACTTGGTATATAGATTGTACTTAAGTATCACGATGTTAAGTACCGTTGCATATGGTGATATATATCGTGAGAACTTCGATACCAGTTTCTTTGTCTTAGTAATGGTTCTTTGTTTTGTTTTAGTGCTAACTTATAATTGAAACTTGGTCATTCTACGTATTGAAAGGAAAGTCATGGGAACATCTTTTATACACATCATATTTCTTTGTCTTTTGGGTTACATTGTTCTCATTCTTGTTATTAGGATTGTGTCATTAATAAACTATGAGAAAATGAGTTTTGAAGACTCTCTTAATGTGTCACTAATCTTCATCACCATCATAAGTTTTGGAAACATATCGTTTATAACGTCGTATTAAAGAGAACTCGATTTCCAAAAAGTAAGACTGATCAACCAGTAACTGGTGATGAACGTTTAGTTATTTTGTTATCCGAACTTATCTTTATACACTTATGTATTTTTAAAAAATTGAGTCTCTTTTAGCATACCACTATCGTGACATAAATTTTCTACTAATTTAATGATGGTTTTATTTTAATTGAATCACTAGTTACGGACATTTCATTATTCATATCTTACTTGGTTTATGGGTTGTACTTAAGTATCACGATGTTAAGTACCGTTGGATATGGTGATATATATCTTAAGGGTTTCGGTACCAATTTCTTTATCTTAGTAATTGTTCTTTGTTCTGTTTTAGTGCTAACTTATTTTTTTTTGAACCAGAAAAGGGGGAAACACGCATAGGTGTCCGCCCCAATAATATTAAAAAATATAATTACAACAACCAAGACTCGAGTAGAGTCCGAGCATGGTGTACAACATTCTCAATATAAAATCTCTCCGAGCGGAAAATTACACCATTCCTGGCAAGCCATAATGCCCATAAACCTGCAACGGGTAACAACTTCTCCATATTTGGACGGAAACGCGAGTTGAGGAGGGATTCCCAGAAAGCTGACATGCTGTTATGATCCAACCAAGCCACATCCAATGCCCGCCAGAGATCCTTCGCCTTCTCACACTGAAGAAATAGGTGTTCAAGGGACTCTAACATCGTTCCACAAAGGATACACGAGTTATCCTCTGAGCGAAAAAAGCGAGCTCTCCTCTCCCTTGTGAGGAGCCTCCCATGTCTAAGAAGCCACAGGAAAACTTTAATCCGTGACGGAATCTTTAACTCCCACATCATTCTGTAAATCTTGTCCAGATTCTGTTCAGATGGTTCTGGTCCTCTGATCAACATATTATAGGTCTTCTTGACAGTGAATTCGCCATCTCTCCAAACCCAATGGTCCGCACCCAATGTGGGGCCCTCAATTGTAGATAAATATTCCATCAACTGTAGAAGATCATGCCTGCGACGTTCAGAGAATCCGCTTGTAAAATTAGGTGACCAATTACCATTAGCCCAAAGATCAGCGACATGAGCATTTTTATCATCTGCTACAGCAAAAAGACGAGGAAAGCGAGAAGCCAGAGGTCCATCTCTCGACCAATCGTCAATCCAGAAAAGAAAGCTGCAGCCATCACCTAATCGAGGACGAAAGAGATGGGGAAAATCAGGAAGCACTGAACGAATACCCTTCCACAACGCCGATTCAAACCTCATGGTTCGCAGACCATTAATCGAGTGCGCATCAACCCCATAAATATTGCGTATCAGCCTACAACATACGTCCTCGTTATCACCCCAAATTCTCGCAGCCCACTTGAACATAAGAGCACGGTTCATCAACTCCAGCCTTGGAATACCGAGCCCACCATCCTCCTTAGGCAGAGTAACAGTCTCCCAATCTACAAGGTGTATAGCATGTCCATCATCGCCTGTCCTCCCCCAAAAGAACCTCCTCATAATCTTCTCAAGCCAATTTCGAACCCCCACTGGAAGAATTCTTGTTGAGATAAAGAAGATAGGGATTGCCGCCAGGATTGCCTTCACAAGAACCATGCGGCCACCACGTGAGAGCAAGGAGCTCTTCCATCCCGCCAGTTTCCTTTCAAGCTTCTCCGCTACCGGGAGCCAATCTGAAAGATGAATGCGACCACAACCTAATGGAAGGCCCAAGTAATTAATGGACCTCTGACTGCAAATACATCCCAGCTCTAAACTACAAGCATCCACCTCTTCCGCTGATAAACCAAAGGGGATCATGCTAGACTTTTCTCTATTGATCTTAAGACCAGAGAGTTCTCCAAAAATCTCCAACACCAATGACATTCCCCTCACCTCAGCAGATCCGCCCTCAATGAAGATGACAATATCATCTTTTAGTGCTAACTTATATTTGCAACTTGGTACTTATACGTGTTGAAAGGAATGTCATGGGAACATCTTTTATACACATCCTATTTCTTTTTCTTTTGCGTACATTATTCTCATTATTGTTGTTGGGATTGTGTCATTCATGAATTGTAATGTTTAAAGACTCTCTTAATGTCTTAATAATCTTCGTCACCACCATGAGTTTCGAAAACATATCGTTTATAATTCGTATTAAAGAGAACTCGATTCTTGAGAAAGTAAGACTGATCAATCAGTGACTGATGATTAACGTTGTAGTTGTTTAATTGTCCGAGCTTATATCTTGATACAATTCTGTGTTTTTAGCCGCATATGTCTTTTTTAGCGTACCACTATCATGACATAAATTTTCTACTTATTTAATAATGGTTTTGTTTTAGTTGAACCAAACATTAGTTACTGACATTTCGTTCTACATATCTTACTTGGTATATAGGTTGTACTTAAGTATCACGATGTTAAGTTCCGTTGGATATGGTGATATATATTATCATAGCTTCGGTATCAGTTTCTTTGTCTTAGTAATGGTTCTTTGTTTTGTTTTAATGCTAACTTAAAATTGAAACTTGGTCATTCTACGTGTTGAAAGGAAGGTCATGGGGAACATCTTTTATACACATCATATTTCTTTGTCTTTTGGGTTACATTGTTCTCATTCTTGTTATTGGGATTGTGTCATTAATGAACTATGAGAAAATGAGTTTTGAAGACTCTCTTAATATGTCACTAATCTTCATCACCAACATAAGCTTCAGAAACATGTCGTTTATAATGTCGTATTGAAGAAAACTCGATTTCCAAAAAGTAAGACTGATCAATTAGTGACTGGTGATTAACGTTGTAGTTATTTTGTTATCCGAGCTTATCTTGATACCATTATGTATTTTTAAAATAATGAGTCTCTTTTAGTATACCATTATCGTGACATAAACTTTATACTAATTTAATAACGGCTTTGTTTTAATTTAATAACTAGTTATCGATATTTCATTATGCATATCTTACTTGGTATATGGGTTGTACTTAAGTTACGATGTTAAGTACCGTTGGATATGTTGATACATATCTTAAGGGTTTCGGTATCAGTTTCTTTATCTTAGTAATTGTTCTTTGCGTTATTTTAGTACTAACTTATATTTGCAACTTGATAATTCTACGTGTTGAGAAAAAGATCATGGGAACATCTTTTATATAAATCCTATTTCTTTATCTTTTGCGTACATTATTCTCATTCTTCTTGTTGGGATTGTGTCATTAATGAATTGTGAGAAAATGAGCTTTGAAGACTCTCTTAATGTCTCAATAATCTTCGTCAACCTTATGAGTTTCGGAAACATGTTATTTATAACTTCGTATTGAAGAGAACTCGATTTTTCAGAAAGTAAGACTGATTAATTAGTGACTAATGATTAACGTTGTATTTGTTTTGTTGTCCGAGCTTATCTTGATACAATTCCGTGTTTTTTAGCACATAAGTCTTTTTTAGCATACCACTATCATGACATAAATTTTCTACTCATTTAATGACGATTTTATTTTAGGGATATTTACCCAGCAGACCCTAAAATCTTTCGAAATTACCTCTACGGCCTTTGAAACATCATAATTCCTCCCACGACCCCGTAATCTTGCTAACCCTTACCCTACAGACCTTGCGGTTAAGCCCCGTTAATTGACCCATTAAAATTAACCAGATTCCGTTATATTCATTTATATTATACCCAATTTACTTATTAAATTTACAAGGAATGCCACTATCTGAGATATCCCCCCCCCCGGCCGACGATGTAGGCCCCTCCTCTCCCGCTTGCTGCCCCGGCCGATGGTGGAGCCCCTGCCTCGCCCCCCCTCCCCGCGACCTCCCCTGCTCAGGACAGCGCCCCGAGCGGCAGCGCAGCCCGCGTCCCAACCAGGAGAGCCCCTCCGCCCCTGCATTGTGGTTATATGATGAGTTGGGATTCAAAACATATCAACATAGATTAAACAGTTTTATTTCGTGTACAAAGATCATATTTTGCCATGACAACAGATATGAAAGACGAACATATGCTGGAAGGAAAAGAGATACAGTTCTTTCTTACACAATCCATGAAGAAGTTGACTCAAAAGACACGATCCCTCTTCGCGTATCATTTGACTACCGATCCATTGATGGTCATGTTTGATACATTCTTCCAATCCTTGTTCCTGACATCTTTGCAGAATGCTGGAGACATACCATTCAACTGCAACACCTGAAGGCTCTTGATATGCCGCAAGCCCGACGGAAGCTCCGATAGAGGCGGGCAATTATCGATGCGCAGATAAGCTAGGCGAGGCATGGCCTTCTTCTCCAACTTCCACGATGCCAATTTCTCCAAACCCTCCAAGGACAGCTCTTGGAACTGTGGGAAGCTTCCAGCCACACATGGCATCTCAGAACCCACATAGGAGACCTTGTCCAGTATAAGAACCTTCAGAAGTTGCAACTTCGCAACTGCGATCCAGAATGAGAGTGCAAATTTTATCGATTTTAACGACAACTTGATCAAGCTCGGCGGCAAGGACTCCCCACCGCCCATGCGTGGCCCACCGTTCTCCCCTGATGCCAGGCGACCGCCCGCTCCGCGGCCCCGCGGCTGCGAGCTCGCATCCATACCCTCGAGCATCCGACTCCCCCACGCCGCTCTGAAGCCCGATCGAGCCGCCGACCTCTAGCCCAGGCGCGCGCCCCGCGCGCGGCCTCTGTCCGCCTCCGTCGAAGTGTCACGCCCCTCCACGGCCCGTCCACCCGCCTGCAAGCCGCGCGACGCACGCGCGGCCCATCTGCTGTGAACCCGACCGCGCGCAGCACGCCGCCAAAGCCCTGCCCTTCGAGATCCTCTCTCCACCTGCCCCGCGGTGCCCTCCCGCGTGTCGTCGCGTTCCCCTTCGCCAGCCGGCCCCAACGACCTCCACCATTGAAGAAAGAAGTGGTGGCGGATTCTCCCACTTTGTGAAGAAACAAAACACGCAGGAACCCAAAAATATTCTGCGGAACAATTACATCAAGGTCCTCAAAAGTTTTTTTATCATTTTGGCTAATCCTAACCGTTGGATGGTAAATTGGTTAGATTAACTCAAGATTAACTCAAGCAATTGACTCAAATATAGTTAAAATTGACGGCAGTGTTTGTTGGGTAAGACGGAGCAAGATTACGGGGTCATGGGAGGAATTATGATGTTTCAAAGGTCGTAGAGGTAATTGCGAAAGATTTTAGGGTCTGCTGGGTAAATATCCCTTTATTTTAATTGAACCATTAATTACCGTCATTTCGTTCTGCATATCTTACTTGATATATAGGTTGTATTTAAGTATGACGATATTAAGTACTGTTGGATATAGTGATATATATTATAAGGGCTTCGGCAACAGTTTCTTTGTCTTAGTAATGGTTCTTTATTCTGTTTTAGTGTTACTTATATTTGCATCTTGGTCATTCTACGTCATTGAAACATCTTTTATAAACAACATATTTCTTTATCTTTTGGGTTACATTGTTCTCATTCTTGTTATTGGGATTGTGTTATTAATGAACTATGAGAAAATGAGCTTCGAAGACACTCTTAATGTGTCACTAATCTTTATCACCACCACAAGTTTCAGAAAAATGTCGTTTATAACGTCGTATTGAAGAGAACTCGATTTCCAAAAAGTAAGACTAATCAATCAGTGACTGGTTATTAACGTTGTAGTTATTTTATTGTCCGAACTTATCTTGATATAATTCTTTATTTTTAGATGGATGAGTTTCTTTTAGTATACCACTATCGTGACATAAATTTTCTACTAATTTAATTACGGCTTTGTTTTAGTTGAATCACTAGTTACCGACATTTCGTTGTGCATATCTTACTTTTTATACGGGTTGTACTTAAGTATCATGATGTTAAGTATCGTTGGATATGGTGATATATATCCTAAGGGTTTCGGTATCAATTTCTTTATCTTAGTAATTGTTCTTTGTTCTATTTTAGTGCTAACTTATATTTGCAACTTGGTAATTCTACGTGTTGAAAGGAAGGTCAATGGAACATCTTTTATGCACATCATATTTCTTTGTCTTTTGCGTACATTATTCTCATTCTTGTTGTTGGGATTGTGTCATTCATGAATTGTGAGAAAATGAGGTTTGAAGACTCTCTTAATGTCTTAATAATCTTCGTCACCAACATGAGTTTTGAAAACATATTGTTTATAACTTCGTATTGATGAGAACTCGATTCTTCAGAAAATAAGACTGATCAATCGGTAACTGATGATTAACGTTGTAGTTGTTTTGTTGTCCGAGCTTATCTTGATACAATTCTCTGTTTTTTAGCCGCATAAATCTTTTTTAGCATACCACTATCATGACATAAATTTTCTACTCATTTAATGACGGTTTTGTTTTAGTTGAATCACTAGTTACTGACATTTCGTTTTGCATATCTTACTTGGTATATAAGTTGTACTTAAATATCACGATATTAAGTACCGTTGGATATGGTGATATATCATAAGGGTTTCAGTACCAGTTTCTTTATCTTAGTAATGGTTGTTTGTTTTGTTTTAGTGCTAACTAATATTTGTATCTTGGTCATTCTACGTGTTGAAAGGAAGGTCATGGAAACATCTTTTAAATACATCATATTGCTTTGTCTTTTGGGTTACGTTGTTCTCATTCTTGTTGTTGGATTGTGTCATTAATGAATTATGAGAAAATGAGCTTTGAAGACTCTCTTAATGTGTCACTAATCTTCATCACCATCATGAATTTCGGAAACATGTCGTTCATAACTTCGTATTGAAGAAAACTCGATTCTCCAGAAAGTAAGACTGATCAATCAGTGACTGATGATTAAAGTTATAGTTGTTTTGTTGTCTGAGCTTATCTTGATACAATTCTGTATTTTTAGTCGCATGAGTTTCTTTTAGCATTCCACTATCGTGACATAAATTTTATACTTATTTAATGACGCCTTTGTTTTAGTAGAATCGTTAGTTATCGTCATTTCGTTGTGCATATCTTACTTGGTATATGGGTTGTACTTAAGTATCACGATGTTAAGTACCGTTGGATATGACTATATATATCTTAAGGGTTTCGATAACAATTTCTTTATCTTAGTAATGGTTCTTTGTTCTGTTTTAGTGTTAATTCATATTTGTAACTTGGTCATTGTACGTGTTGAAAGGAAGGTTATGGGAAAATCTTTTATGCACATCATATTTCTTTGTCTTTTGGGTACATTATTCTCATTCTTCTTGTTGGGATTGTGTCTTTCATGAACTGTGAGAAAATGAGCTTTGGAGATTCTGTTAATGTCTTAATAATCTTCATCATCAACATGAGTTTCGGGAACATGTCGTTCATAACATCGTGTTGAAGAAACTCGATTCTCCAGAAAGTAAGATTTATCAATCAGTGACTGATGATGAACGTTGTAGTTATTTTGTTGTCCGAGCTTATCTTGATACAATTCTGTGTTTTTTAGCCTAATGAGTCTTTTTTAACATACCACTATCGTGACATAAATTTTTTACTCATTCAATTACGGTTTTGTTTTAGTTGAACCACTAATTACCGACATTTCGTTATGCATATCTTACTTGGTATGTGGGTTAAAGTTAAATATCACGATGAAGTACCGTTGGATATGGTGATATATATCCTAAGGGCTTCGATATCAGTTTCTTTATCTTAGTAATTGTTCTTTGTCCTGTTTTAGTGCTAACTCATATTTGCAACTTGGTCATTCTACGTGTTGAGAGGAAGGTCATGGACATCCTATTTCTTTGTCTTTTGGGTACATTGTTCTCATTCTTGTTGTTGGGATTGTATCCTTAATGAATTGTGAGAAAATGAGCTTTGGAGACTCTCTTAATGTCTCACTAATCTTCATCAACATCATGAGTTTCAAAAACATGTCGTTCATAACTTCGTATTGAAGACAACTCTATTTTGTTTGGTTAGCACTTTCATCACTGAGCATACAAACAACACTTGTTTCCTGCGGTTATAATTGGTATGATTTAATGCGCATGGGCTGTTCACGGAGCGGGTATCTAACCCGTTTAATAGTGACATGCTTCGATCCATCATTACCGAGTCAATGGGTTGACCCGACCTATTCGAACGGATAGCTGATTCCAACGAGTATGCAGATCATTCGAATTGGTAACAGGTACTTGCGAATACCCGTAGCATTTCTTCAATGAAAAAAGATCTCTTTGGATTGTTGTTGGAATGATCAAATCCTAATTATCCTCGTATTTAGAATTATAAAATAACATGACATTTAATTCTATTGCAAAGATAAGAAACATGTCCCGCAATCGACCGAATCAAGCACACATGAAGAACGGCTCCACGTACAACAATTGTGATGGGTAAACTCGACAAGAAGCATCTGATTTTCCATAAAGTAAGACTGATCAATCGGTGATTGATGATTAACATTGTACTTGTTTTGTTTTTTGTTCTTATCTTGATCGTATTGAACACCTTTTTAATCACGTCATTTGATTTCCGCTAGTAGTTAACGGTAAGCATGCAAAAGTGGGTCAAAGTTTAATTAGGTTTGATAAGTAATTAGCTTCCTTCAATTTGATTAGAGGTTGGAAGATGATTGTAATGAACGAATAAATTTTAATTGGTAGCACTTGCAATATAAAATTAATTAAATTACTACGTCTTTTTTACGTTATTTTACAAGTCTGCAATCATAGGAAGTCCATGTTTATCTCGTGTTTGATAATTATAAAATTAATAGTAGAATTCAAATTAAATGATTACGATTGCTTATGTCGCACGATACCGACTGCTAATTTTATTGTCGGTTGCATTATTCGTCCTCAAATCACGTTTTCCCTCTCTATTTTATCGTCAAAGTTCATATTAAAAGGGTCCCATCAGGGATGAAAATAGATATGTATATACCCGAATATCCACTTTCAATATTCGAAAAATTACCGGATACGGATATCCGTATCCGAATAGTAATCGAATACAGATCGAATATGGATATGGATTGTAAAAATTTTCCGGATACGATATATATATGGTAGTGGATTGAATATCCGGATATTCGAATACAATATTTAATGTTGTTTTATATATTAGTTAATATAATATAAGTCACAACCCGTGTTATTATAGTAGTATTACATAATATATAATAAAATATATTAATGATATTAATAAACTTCTGTTTGTTTGGAGATGTGCACGAACAAAAGTTACGAAATCCTATCTCCTTTTTGCTTCCGATCAAGAGCACATGTCACCTAAATGGTCTCTTTTGTTATGATGCAACTTGTTTATATTTCACTGCTATTTTTCTAAAATCATTATGAACTTTGATAAAAATTCAATTCGTATTCGAATATGGTCTTTATTTGATATGTATTCGGATTTCATGTTTATTGGATCCATATTTTGATTTCACTCTTTATTTGATTGATATTTGGATTTGCACTTTACTCGATTCGTATTCGAGTCCGATCTTTATTTGACTCGTATTCGGATTCAATAAATATTTGATTTAGATTCGTATCCGTATTTTTAAGAATATAGTTTCCTTAATGCATATCCGAATCATATCCATATCCGTATTCGTATTCGATAGAGATGAAGCGAATATGGATATGGAAATAAGCATATCCGATCTGTATCCGATCCGTTTTCATCCCTAGTCCCATTACATTTCCTATAACAAGAATCATGTACTCAAATTACCCAATCACTTACAACTGATTTGTATCAATACGTTAAGTCTTGCTCAGATAGGTTTGCATCAATAAAACATTTTTTATACGGTGCAGCATGTACATCTCTCCAAATATTATAGGTTACACTGACATGTTGGTGTACACTTTTGTGTACTAGTGCATGTGTAGTCGGCATTTCCAACCAACCACAGTGGGTACCCATCTGGGTAGATGAGTACCCGGTTCTTCCAATGGAGCTTCCACCGGGTTATCAAACTCATATATGGGTACCCAACCCGGATAAGCTGTCTCGAGTACCCACGAAAATAAGGTCTAGACAGTTGGGTTGCGTCGGGTACCCGTGAAAATAATACAAGCACTGGAACTGATTTTTGTTTCAACTATCTATTTATCCAACAAATAATTATAATATCAAGTAAAAAGTATTTTTTACCATTAGATTTAGAAACTCAAAGCTCTAAATGTCTACTAAATTTAACTTTGCCATAGTAGATAAGAAACAACGAATAACCAAAACTCAGTTTCATTTGAATAGTCAAAAGGTCTGCTACCACAATATATGTACAATTTTTTTCGATCAAAATAAAAAAAAAAGATACGACAAGAAAATTACAAAAGAGAAAATTGGCACCATAAATGCAATTTATTCCAACAACATAAGCAGTGATATCAAATCTTGTAAGTTGTATAGGCTTAATATAATAGATAAAAAGACAGTATGTATACTTATTTTTTTAAAAAATACGTAAGAATTAAAGGTACAGACGATGTAGAAATGAAAACAGAGGTTCAGAACAACTCTTGTTTCCAGTTGTGCTATCCCTTAATACATGAAAGGATCCAAGAAAGTCCCTTATAAGTATAATGATCCCCTCTTAATTACAGTTGTTGACGTTTAACCACTAAAAGGTTTCTCAGCAATTAAATTGTCACACAATTTTAGGTCATGGTTGGAAGACAACTAATTAAAAAATTCGTACATATAAAGAGTGATCATAATTGCCTTCTATGACGTCCCGGAATTTCAGCTTTTTTTTTCAAAATCTCAAAACCTACTCACTATGATACTGAAAAAAAAATATCTCCTCGCAAGCTTTCAAACACAAGACAAAGATGCGTGAATCCAAGTTTGAGGAAGTTATGACATTTTCATTGAACCATGGTTAGGGTCATTTATGGAAATTAGACGTATGAGTTTTGTTTTTATTCTACATGTTGGGAGATCTTTTGGGGTATTTTTTTCACCGTAAAGGTGACCATTTTACTCCCTAAAATCACCCTTGAATTATTTCAAGTTCCTGTTGATCTCATTCCTTCTTGCTCTTCCCCCAAAGTTGATTTCTCGATTCTCCTTCACCATAGATAGACTACAAGAGGAAGAGAGCCATCCCTTTGATGAGTAGCGAATCTTCGGAGCTTCGCTATGAGGAGAGGAGGAAGAACATCATCCCAAGAGAAAGGCGAACCAATGGCGTGAGAATACCACCCTTAGGTAACAAATCCTCAACTTTCTCCGTTTAATTTTCGCATGCCATGTGATTTTAGAGATTGTTGATTTTAGCGGTTTGATTGTTCAATTTCATCCTCCCCTAGATCGTCTCTTGTTGTTGGTATTTGTTATTGTTTTGTCAAATCCTTTTTCTTATTTAGTGTTCTATGCGTATAAGCAAGCTTAAAATTAAAAGAGCTTGCTTTAAAGCTATATATAAGGATAGAACAAATGAAACTATCACAAACTACAAAATAGTGAAGAAGGAAGCAAAGAAGGCGATAAGTGAAGCTAAGTCAAAAGCTTGTAAAGTTTTGTACGAAAATCTCGACTTTAAGGTGGGTCAGAAGAATATATTCAGGTTGGCTAAAGCAAGAGAAAGAAAGACCAAAGATTGTTCTCAAGTGAGATGCATTAAGGATGAGGAAGGTCAAGTGCTTGTTACTCATAAGGATATATAGATAGATGGAAGCAATACTTACATAATATTTTCACTAGGGAAGGAAATAGAGGGATCACTTTGGGAAATCTAGCTCAAGCTATAGACGAATACAAAGGAAGGAAGTAGATGAGGCTTTGAAGGTCATGATATATGGGAAATGTGTAGGACATGATGAAATTCCTATAGATGTTTGGAGAGTTTTAGGTGATCGTGGTTTGACGTGGCTTACAAATTTATTCAATGTTATTTGGCAAAGCAAGAAAATATCTAAAGAATGAAAGCAACAAGATGATGAGTCACACTATGAAAATGTGAGAACGTGTGCTTTTAAGAAGGTTGGGACAAGTTTCCAAAGTAAAAGAAAATCAATTCGAATTCATGCCATGTCGCTCAACTATCGAAGGCATCCACTTGCCAATGAGAATAATGGAGATTTACATACCTAAGGAAGAACCTCCACATGTTTTTTATTGATTTAGACTAGCCTTATGATTCTGTCCCACGAGAGATATTGTGGAGAATGTTGGAGAAGAGACAAGTACCTGTCTTATGAATTAACCTCATAAAAGATATATATGATAGGGCTTCATATTGTGTAAGGATACAACCTGAGAAGGCTAACTATTTTGACATCAATACTGATATGCATTAAGGTTCAACTTTGAGTCCATTTCTCTCTACTTTGATTATGGACGAGTGAACAAGTCGCATTCAGGATGAGATACCTCGATGTACAAATAAAATAAGGAATATTTACAGATAAAATAATAAGCTCAATTTATGGTTAATTATTGATATAATTTAAACTCTAATATTAGTCTAATTGGTGAGTGTTAATTAATTGATTTTAAGGGGTTTAATTAGAGAATTTGCTAAGACATCCATATAGAGTAGATGAATCATGGATTCATCAATAATCGATTTATCAGATTCCGATGAAAGAGTTGGGCGAGTTCAAGCATTTTCTTAGCCTTGAAGTGAAGTGCAATAACGAAGGGATTCTTCTGCATCAGCGCAAATATGCTAAGGATCTTCTACAAAGGTATGGTATGCTACACTGCAAGACAATATCAACCCCAATGTAGGCAGACTTTGTGCTGAAGAAGACAATGTATTAGAAGACATGACTATATATAGGCAACTGGTTGGTTGCTTGATCTACCTAACCATGAGTAAGTCAGGCATAACCTTTATAACATAACCGTGATTGTCTAGTTACACCATAACCATTATAACATTTGTAATTACATTGAATGGTCCTGTAATTAACAATTACCTTTTTAGCTTTTACAACAAAACACTTGGACAAGGACATGTGTGTTAAATAGAGTAGAATTATAGGGGTCGTCGAAAGTCATGGAGATTAAGGTTCTAGTCTGATTCAACAAGATTTTAGATATGATGGGTTTAAAAATTGTTGCATCAAATTAAAATCCACAAAGAGCTTCGATGAGCTGGCAGCTCAAATCGAAGATAATATATACTCACGTTGTTTTCGGATCCGAGATATCCAATAAATCTTTAGTACGATGCTGCAGTTTAATGTAATTCCCATTTGGAAGCTCTGCGTTCTTAGTTATGATAATTTCTTCATCTTCCAAGTGTAAGTTTTCTGAAAACCAAACAAAAATATATTATATATATTTGATTCATTTATCAACCAACAATATCTTTATCCATCAAATCGTCTAAATAATTTTTATCTTTGCGGATTTTTTCCAGATGATAATCCCACTCGTCTCTTATACCATATATTTCTACTTAAGTTATCATATCTTCTATAATCTTCTTCTATAACTATACTAAAGTTGGGTTTTTCCCAGCTTTAGTCCTATAACTAACACGTGGCACTTTCCTCATTCTTCTTTTCATACGAGTGCCTTCTCCCGTTCTGTTCAACTTCTTCCTACACGCGTCTACATCGGATCTTTCCTTCCCCTCCCACCCTCTTTCTCTCTCTCTCCGTAGGAACATGCGCTCTACCCTCTCCTGAGGATGCCAGAGACAACCGATAGACTCGAATCCTGTCGAAAGCATCCACCACTTCCTTCCTCCCCCTTAGTCCGGTGGAAGATATCATCTTTCCCTTGATCCTAATCCTTGACGTTATGGCGGCTCACCATGACCATCCACATCAACCCTATCTGTGTTCATCTTGATCTCCCCATTCAAATGCGTCCTCTTCCTCTCCCTTCGTATTCGACGTCCAAGCACCCACATACATATCAACTTCTCCCACATCACACCGACCTGCTTCAGAAACCCCGGCACCATCGGCGCGTAGGAGACAACCAGAGCCACCATGCCATTCAAATTGTACCCATTCCAGTAATAGTACCGACTCTTCTTTCTCAAGGACTGCATCTCCCAAATATCCAACTCCATGTGTCAGATAACATAGTAATCCATGAACAGAATCCCTGAGATGGGTCCGGTGATGCTTGCGTACCCAACAAACCACGACTGCACGAAACTCCCACTGCTCTAGACCACCATTCATGGCTAGAACACCATGCCGACTATACCCGTCATCAGCGCCGCCTTCCCGAAGTAAAGAAGGATGGGTCGAGATCGACAAGTATGTTGACGGAAGCCACGATGTTTGCGGGGACGTTGATAGTGACGGTAGCGATACCAATTCCCACCACAGCCATCAGGACGATGACGACACCAATAATGTCGTTGTTGTTACGTACGATCTCTCGGACGATCAACAACGGGTCGGAGATGGGTGCGCCGTAGATAATGACACTGGCCGACGTGATCATGAGACCCACGAAGGTGAAGGCGCCCATGAAGACGGGGAAACCCAGTTATCCCGCATTCTGATCCTTCTGGATCTTGGCGTTGTGCGAGAAGTCGGACTGCAAGGAAGCTACTGGAGCATGACCTTGGCTGGGCGGCGATGCTGCTCAACAGATCGGTCGCAATGCATGATGACGAGGCAATAAGGGTCACTGTAGGGGCGTGATTGGAAGAGCAATTTGTGTACGAGTTGAGCATTTTTTATAATTATAGCGTGGTGATGAGGAGCTCCCCACGGTTCGATATGTATGTGTGTGACTTTAGATGGGGAAAGGCGGTTGCGTTGCGAAGCGATGTAGCGAACAAGTTCGATGGGAAGGTGTCGGCATTTCTAGGGAGAGAGGAAGAGGGGTGTGTGGATCTGCAGGTGTACCTGCTGCTGAAGCACATGAGGGAGTTGATGTTGGATGAGGAGTTCATGAGCATCGTCTCCGATGCTGTTTAGCCCCATTTGAGTGCTCTGCTTTGACTAATAGTAAAAAATGATGGTTGCTTTATGAAATAAAAATAATCCGATTGGTAGTGCAAAATTACCATCTAATGTGTTGGTTTCATTGTTCCAACGTAAGACAAGCAAATACATCCGATGACATTTCAAATTTTAGGTTATCTTTGAACTTTGAAATAAATAATTAGACCATCCTATCAAAACGAAAATCAGTAGCCACTTGGGCCTTTAAGATAAATTAATGTGGATCATCTTATTAAGATGAAATTTGATAGATTTATATAATAACATGCATAAATCAGTGCGCTTGCATTTTTCATAAAGATTTCGCAAAACAGAAATAGCGATTATCCATTTAATATCTCTAGAATTGTTTACAACTATCCCAAATATGAACACCTATCAAGATAATCACACATTTCCAGATCTCAAGAACAATATCGGTACTCCCTTTTATTTTTTTTCTTTGGTGCAAATGCCCGTTGCCATTTTATGAATAGATGGGATAATTTAATTGCATGCAAAGATAGGTTCACGACACCGATTTCTATAGATATAAACATAATATGTGACAAATGTGGACAACAAATTCGATCATTTCTTTGTGAGGTTATATGAAATCAGTCAAGTTCTTTAGAGCTTGCCAAATTACTGTACTTGGACATAAATCAGGTCTCTCATTCTTCGACCAGTCTAGATACATGAGGGAAGGTGAGTGTGATGTTCAAATCAAGTGGAATGTGTGAGGGTTTACGGCATGACTCGATACGATATCTAGGATCGATTGTGAATAAAAATGAGAAATGAGTACTTGGGATTAGGTCTAAATTGATAAACAAATGAATACTGATGAAGGATTTGTGCGTGATATCAGAACGTTGGTGGTGGTGGTGATGTTCTGTTGTAGTTCATGTGAATAGGTTGAGATTGGTGGATGCAGTGGTTTTGATTCTAAGGGTGCGAATGGATCGTACATAGAATGTTTGTGGTGATTGTGGTCTATTGTAGCTCATGTGAATAGGTTGAGATTGGTAGATGTAGTGATTTTTCTCCTAAGGGTGCAAATGGATCTTACATATTAGCTCATATTCAATGGAAGCAAATAATTACTTACACAAAATAATTATTTTACAACTCGAATCTAAAATATTATTTAAATTACTTTACTATGTATCCAACATATTTTTAAAAAAAAATTTAAAATCCAATAATCACTATAAAACCCTTTATCCACCCATTATAATTATTTTAGTCTCTAAAATATATTTTAAAATCAAATCATATGAATTTATTCTTACAATGCGAATAATTATTCATAATTATTTCTTAATTATTTCTTGGATTCTACTAAAAAGGATAATATACATATATTAAGGTTTATTTTATGTTTAAATATTGGGATATTTACACCCATAACCTTGAGTAACATGGTAATTACCCCAGAAACCCTCGATGATCACGAGTTACATCCAGAACCCTGAATAAATACTCCGTTTTACACACGTAACCTTCCATTAGTTTAGTCCATTAACTCAACCATATGGATGAGTTAATCTAACCAATACTAGATCTAACGGTTCGGATTAATCAAACTTAAAAAAAAGAAAAGAATTTTGTAGGAGGAAGGATGCTGGCTATGGGAGGGGGGCCTGACAGTTGACCGAGGGCAAAGTTCGGGGTGGGTTTTGGCCGCGGGGCTTCGACTGCCAGATGAGGAGGTGCTTGCGAGGGATTGAAGGGTGATCGACGAGGGTTGATTTGCAGGCGGTGATGCCGTGGGTAGGGGCTTATAGGGCAGAGAGGGAGGGGGGTTCCAGGTGAAGGCGACGGCAAGGGGAGGGGCTTGCAGAGGGGGGGGCGGGTAGGAGCTTGTAGGGGGGTGGTGGTTCCAGGCGACGGGGGAACGCGGGGGAGGAGGGTCGGGGGAACGCGGGGGAGAGGAGGGACGAGGGAACGCAGGAGGAGGAGGAGCTGGGTCAGGGGAACGTGAGGGAGGGGGCTTCGAGGAGAGGAGAAGAAGGAGGAGCTGCGCAGCAGCCGGGGCTCAAGAGCTCCCAGGAGGAGGCTCCTCGGCGACGGGGCCCAGGGGGGGCTTCGAGGAGCTGGGGCAGTGTACGCGGCGGTGTTCACACAGGTGTATGTGGCGGCGGAAACAATAGGAGGCGAGCAGGAGAGGGACTGGAGCTCGCATACGGGGGCAGAGGCGCGGGGAGGGGGAGGGCTGGAGTTCTCATGTAGGGGAGCAGGGGCGGAGGGGCAACTTGCCCGGGACGAGGGTTTGAGGCTTGCTGGGGGCGGGGGGATGGGGTATCATTTTGTTTGTTAAATGGCATCATGTTATAAATATAATGTATTTGGAAGGATAAAATGGTCAATATCTAACTTTTCCCATCATAGTTAACGGAGAATGAAGACGGAACTTAACACAGGGTTATGTCATGTAAAGGTTAAGCATTATTCGGGGTTCTGGATGTAATTCGTGATCATCGAGGGTTTCTGGGGTAATTACCATATTACTCAGGGTTATGGGTGTAAATATCCCTTAAATATTTATTTGGAATAAATACACATAAATTGTATACTATATTTTATTAATATAACAAATAGAAGAGTACGTGTATGACTGTTTTTATATCAAGAAAACAACAATATATGAGATGCATGCATGCTATATAAATTTCTATTTTGTAAAAAAAGGGCATCTAACTTTACAAAATTAATCTTAGTGGAGTATATAATTACTTACACAATGTTGATATCAAAAAACCATATTTAGTTAATTTTCATGCTGATCAATCTCTATTAATTAATTAGATTCATGCTTGATTTTCTAATGGACAAAACAACTTTGGATAATAACATGAGGTGATACATAATAAAAATTATATATTTTAATTATTTTTATTAACAAATTATATGTGCACGAATGATATATAATTATTTCCTTTAATATTAAAATAATATTAAAAAACATTGCCATCTTATTTTTTTAGTGGAGAAGAATGATAAAATAAAGGAAAAGCTATATATTTCTTTCCCTTTTCGTCAATATGATAATGCTTTTATGCATTTAGATATGAAAATGTTTATTATTGTACAATCTATAAAAATGTGATTAATATTCATTGGCTCGATTCATATAATGTATAATATAAGTAAACTTTTTAATTATGTAATTGACATATTATACTTACACTATCAGTTAATTGTACAATAAAAATGAATTCACAAGAATTTTAAAAATAAGTTTACGTCAAAAAGAATGATCCGT
Source organism: Ottelia alismoides (assembly GCA_037367405.1). Lineage (NCBI taxonomy): Eukaryota > Viridiplantae > Streptophyta > Magnoliopsida > Alismatales > Hydrocharitaceae > Ottelia > Ottelia alismoides. The sequence goes on from JAZKJV010006662.1 coordinate 129,941, forward strand.
GAGACACTATGAAAATAAGTACTTTGAATGCCATCAATTCCCAATATAAACCTTAAAAGTATACTTAGAAATAATAAATTATTATTTCTTTATATTTTCACATGTATTTAGCTTTTATATAATATGCTATTGACTCGAGTACTAATTATTTTAGTCCATCCAACCACGAACATTTTTTCTGAAAATTAAATATTATATAATATTCAAATATATTTTAGGAAGTTCACTTAGAACGCAGAAAGAGAATGTAGCACGTCCTTCTTATTTCTACCTCCATGTTTTTTTGCCGGCCGCCGTGAAGCGCGGGTAGACCCACTAGTAACTAATACTAAAGCCAGTTTTTTACCCGGTTTACTGCCACGTGGATGGAGTGTCCTTCCAGCATTCTCCGCATCGCCTCTTCATGTGTGGATTGCACGGTTGTAACATCGCCTTTATCTTCCCACGTGGTTCACCATTACTGTTCTCTCTGGTGACATATGCCTTTCGGTTGCTTCTCGTGATTTCCATGCGATAAACCCTGGGGATCCGTTTGGTTATTGCGTTACCTCAAGGTAAGACCTGCCGGAAATGACTTTAATTCTGGCTATGATCTAGTATGCTTCTCAGTCACTTCAGAAATTGAACTGGTAGGTGCATGATCTGTCGAAATTTGGGAAGTGCCGCTCATCTCGTTCATTCATAATGTAGCTGACAATGTGACGAACAATTCATCACGTTCGGACTAGCATTAATATTCTGACTCGAAAAGGTCCATCAACAAATTGGAATCCGTCTCCTAGTTAACATCGGAGCATGCATCGACTGTGCTTTCTAGGTCCTCCTCAAGAGAGAGGATTTCCGGGGTCCATGTGTCATTCAAAGATAATTCTGCATCTCTGATTTCTGCAACAATGTCACAATCTTCTTCAGTCAGTTCTTCTCTGCTTTCACCATATACAACCTTTGGTTCACTGACCATATCCATTGTTACTTTGTTGCTGCTCTAGCAAAACGTGATTTTCCCAGACCCATAGTCAACTACGACCTCTACAGTTCGTAAGAATGGCCGACCAAGAATATTGGGGCCTAGAGTAATGGTGCATGAGAGTCCATATCAAGGACCACAAAATCAACAGGAAACTGCATGTCTTGCACCGTTAAGACATGCCCTCCAACATACCTCGGGGTTGCTTGAATTGATCGATCAGTGAATTGAAGAATCATCTTTGTAGGTTTAAACGGATCCAGCCCAAATTCTGAAGTAATAACGAGGACATGATGTTAATTAAAGAGCCACTCTCAAGTAGAGTTCGCTCGAAGACATAGTCAAAAATCTCGCATCTGATTAAAGGTGCTCCTTTTTTCCTAGGAGATTGTTTATTGTTGCAATAGTAGCCATGGTGAGGACGTACTTTTCAACTAGCTGGCATATGTTATTGTTGTTTGGCCGACGCTTGTTTGTACATGCTTCCTTCAAGCCCTTTTTTATATCAGTCATATATTCCATGGATTTCATAAAAGGTAATTCAATAGTCAAGTTTTTAATAATCTCCACAACACTTGGATCAGATAATGCATTTTCTCCATTTGCAACTTTTTTTGGGTTTTTCAGTTGCACCAGGAAAAGTAATATGTACATAACTAAATGAAAAGTATTGTTCTTATTTACATCAGAATTCATGTCCATAACATCTTGTATAATCGGATTACAAAAAGTTGTACAATCTTGAGTATGGGGTGGATGTCCAAAAGTTGTGGTCTCTGCTCCGTAGATTGATGCTGGATCGATCGCTGGAGCAGGCTCCTCCATGGCCGACGCGACTTCATTTCAACTGCGATCATTTTTTTGGTCTTTTTAATTTTTCTGATTTTTTTGTTCTTTTGGTGGTTGGTGGCGACTAGCTAGCATGGCTCCTCCTTCTTTTTCTTCCTCACCCAGACTTGTGGCTGACACAATTGATGTAGAAGACGACGATTCATTAAATGAAGTTTTATTCTTCCGTTTGACAGTGGAAGAAGGAGGCAATGTACTTCCTCTCTCGGAACAATATTAGACAAAATAAAATCACAATCATCTAACTCTACATGCATAGATGGGACGTCACATTTTACCAGCTCTTTTCGCTTGAAATTATTAGGGTTGGCTTCGACCTGGGCCAGAATTGGAGTTTTGATTGTGGTTTATAGTGAGGACGCTGCGATGGGTGTTGCTAATATGGTTATTGAGGAAGAGGAAGCTGATACTTCTGGTAGTGAGGAGTGGGCTTGAAAAATGATAAGATAGGAGTCGCTAAGTAATGGCCTGACAATTCAGGCTCATTGTCGCTGAGACGACTACTCGAATCCTCTCGTTGTTCAACAATTAACCCACACAAGTAATTAAGTAATTAAAAGCAAGAGTTAAAATTTACTCTACCCTACTTAGATTGTATAGTGGCAAGCAAGTAGGGGTCGATCACATGAAGCAAAGGAGTAGAGCATGCAAGATAGAAGTCAAGCACCAAATATCTTCTTAAATATTTAACCAAGTTACACTTTTTTGTGGGTTTTTCATTTTAAATACTTTTTTATTTTATTTTTAATTTTATATTTTTATGTTTGATTTTAAATTTTTCTGATGTTGTATTTTCTTTTTATATTTCCTTTTTTGTTTAAACTAAATATAAAGCAATATAAAGGATATATAAGCGAGAGGGGTAAGAGAGGGAGAGTATATATATATAAATAGGTAGAAATAGCCAAAATACAGAATTTTTTTGTGTTTTATATAGTTTCTTACTATTTCTATGATTTTTAAATAATTTTGCTAATTTTTGTATATTTTTTAAAGTCCAAAACTCCCTAAAATAGGGAATAAAATAATTACCCAAAATTAAATTGGAGTTGAAAAATAGTAAACAGAGTCAAAAATTCTATAAATTAATTTTATAATAAAGATAATAATAAAAGTAAAATTCAGAAATAGAAACTGTATTTTCATAATTTTTAAAGGATTTTTATATTTTTATAAAGGTTTTAGTGTTTTTTCAATTTTTATGAGTTTTTTTATTTTTTTTAGTGATTTTTGATCTGAAGTTGTAAAATATTTAAATAAGTACGAAATATATTTTTTTGGAATTTCTTTTAAAATTTTTTTTATAATTTTTATGTATTTTTAATGCAAACAAGGATGAAAATGCATGCTTTTAATTTTTTATAAATATTAAAAAGCTTTAAAAATGTAAAATAAAAATATAGCATGCAAATGCAATGTAACGGAAAGCTAATGTTTTTTTCGTGGATTTTTTTTAGATATTTATAGATGCATGAAATAAATACAAGAAACAAAGAGAAACTACATTCCTAACAGGGGTATATTTGCAAATAGCAGAAACCTTAGGGGCCAAAGTGCAATTCTTCCAAAAACTTATAACTGCATGTTCAAGTTACATGTCTGAATATAAATAAACAAAGTTGCAAGGGCTTATCTGCAAAAATACCACAGCTCACATGTAGAAACACGTGAGCCACTAACGGGGGCAGAAGTGCAAATATTGGAAATCTTAGGGGTCAACTTGCAAATTTAAAAAAAAGTTTTAATTGTAGATCCAAAATTTCTGACTAAACAATAAAAAAACAAACCCGCAAAGGTCTGGTTGCAAATATCCCAGGTTTTGTCGGCTGACTAAGCACGGGACTAAAGTGCAAATAAAGTAAATGCGGGAGTTCTAATACAAATATTACAAAACTTTTTAAAGCCACGGGTGAATGTTAATAATAAACTACAAAATTACGCAGGGGTGAAGTCGCAAAATACCCAACACGCGCTGGAGGTGACGATTCTGATTAAGCTAGTAATCCACGTGGCGTGCTCCCGTAGCCATATGAGGGTTCGTAGATGAGCGGTTGGGATTAGATCCCAGCACTGGATCTGATGGCTGAGATGTGGATTCGATGACTGGTAGAGACATGGGCTTCGAAGCTCAATCGGACGATCGTGAACCATCCTGGAAGAACAGGGAAGAACACAGACCAACCGAGCTTCAATCGACGATGGCGTGTTGCTCTAACCACCTGGGATGCTCGCGGGAGGCACAAAATGTTGTCTGAGCCTCCCCGCGTCAGATGATTCCTTCAATCGAGGTCCTGGAGCCATGTCGACGGAGAAAGAGCTCGGGGAAGATCCGAGCTCCAAGTACCTCAAACCCGGGCGAAAATCGACCCCTCGTGGGGTCTCAAGCTTCCATACATGCAAGGGGAAAGAACAACAATACAAAAGAGGGTTCTGGGAGCTTGTTGGGTGGTGGAGTTGAGCGAAGTGAGCTGGTGGAGGTGCTTCCGACGGGCGGCAGAGTTGAAGCACCTATTATCATATCCACGGTGGATTTGGTGATCTGGAACGAGTCGGAGCGTAGTAGAAGCAAAGGGGAAGAAAATGCAGGCGATTGCGAGGCGTGGGGACAGTCGGAGACATAGGTGGAGGCTCACCGGAGGCCAGCTCCGGTGAACTACGGGGGATGAATCTATGACGAATGCGAGCAATGGTACACACAATAAAGTGCGGGAAATTATCCTACAATTAAACTATGTTAAGAAAATACAAGGGTGTAGAAGCTCACTGGGGTCACGTTGGGGGAAAGCTCCAGTGAAGCGACTCCGACGAACTAGACCGGCCTTGATTCAACGCCAAACATCAAGGGAAAGTCCGCAAGGTCCACTTGCTGTCACCAGGAAGACGGAGGGGACTTTAGAGTTATGGTAAAACAACGGAAGAGGGATCAAATATTGAGTGGAGGACCGGGGGTGCTTATGTATAGGGTTGACGAGAGGTTGGGAAGATGGAGAGACCCAGTTCGATTCGATGATCCAAAGCCCAAGGAGAGCTTCTAGCGTGAATCATCAATAATCGAGGAAAAAGATTGCAGAAGAAATCATCCCAAAAGGAGGAGCGGGTCTTCGAAGAAAAATCGAAAAAGATGGGTCACAACACAGTTCTGACAGGCTGCAGACCTCGGTCAGAGAGTTGACCGAGGTCAACAAAAGGGGCAAGCTGGTTGGTCCACGTGGACCCACCAGAAAAATCCCTGGAGAAAATATTTATAAAATTGACTAAAAATAATAAACGATTTTATTAATTTTAGGTTATAAAATGGAAATTATTTTGTTATTTTATAAAGTATTTTAGTGCCGGGGACACGGATCATCTTGTCAAATTTTTAAGTTTTAATGTTTTATTTTGAGTTGATAATTTTCAACACTTAGGTCTCTTTGTTGTGTTTATTTTTGCATTGTTATTATCAATTAAATTTCTTGATATATTTCTAATAATTTTTTTGTGGCAAGGTCAATGGAGATGGAGGATGCACGATCCATATGAAGGCGCGAGGTTGGGAGATCTTGTTGCGAGGAGCCACAGAAGAAACCCGAAGAAATCAAGAAATTTTAATTAGCATTGTGTTTAAGCATTTTTTTGTATATCATTGTAATAACCACATTTCTGGCGGTCCTCGTTCATGGGCTCGTGTGTGTAACATAAACCTGGACATTGCTTGCGGTGTGTGGAGCATCTTTGACCCTAATCCGGGCGAGGCTTCACTTGAGTGTTCAAATTTAGGGATAGGCACGCAGCTCTCTGAGATTCCCTTATTTCATATATTATTTGCTTTTCCGTAAGTTAGGATACACAAAAAAATCGAGGAGATTCACTTCATCTCCCCTGATTCATTGAGATGTATATAAACATCGATCTATTTAGTCAAATTCAAATTCAATTCCTCCCGCAAATAGTGGGATGTTAAGGTGTGGTTTCACTCATCTTGCATGCATATAGTATAAAACTTAAATACAATCTTGCACATGCATGAAGAATGTTGGAGGCGTTGTAAGTTCCTCTCTTGAGCATGTATCATGATTTCCTTTTGCATCGGCTTTTATCGATCTTCCTCTTGATTTATCACTTAAGGAAATAAATGGAATTGGGAATGGTCGATAGAGGATGAAAGCTTGATTTGTACTCACACTAATTCAGTGGTAAACCAAAGAATAAAATTGGGTTTGTTAATGCTAGTCGACAAAAACAAAATGGAGAAAAATTAACCTTGGATTTTGGGAGAGCAATAACCACATTTATGTAGGAGATGACTGTGTGTTGAGAGGTGAGGACGTATCCCTAGGATGGTGCTCAAACGTATTATCAAACCATGTGTAATGGATTCTAATTTTGGATGATCACAAATAGAATAACAAGATAAATGACCAATGTTTCTTGGTCTTCACGTGTGAGTTGGTGAATCCGAGGTACATTGCTTGCTTGGTTGCGCTTAATTGTATATTTCTCCCAACCCTCCTGTAACCCTAATTACTCCATGCTCATGCCCATAGATTCAATCATCATCAGAGATTCAACCATCTTTGTATATCCATTTCTCCATCTAACCCTGACTTCAACATGGCTCCCCGCCCTTAATTCCACGTCCAAATACTTAGGTTACTCTTCGACCTAAGTATAGGGGGAACCATGTACCTCTCTCATTGTTCACCTCAGGTCTCTCCATATTCATTGCATATCTTTATACTTAGGATATTCTCAGCCAAAGTATAGGAGAGACCCGATCTCCTGCCTTCTTCCACACTCATTTGATCCCTTCCCTTAGTCTTCTTCTTATACTTATGTCATTGTTAACCTAAGCATAGGGGGTCTCCCGAGTTAGTTCATATATGCTTCTCTATATTCTAGCATGATCTACGACTTCATATCACTTTGTAGTATAAGGACAAAGCAAAACTAAGTATAGTGGGGGTGTACTATCTATATTTCATATATACTTTAGCCATAGCTCATATTTTAAAAATTAAAAAAATGGGGCTAGGGTATATTATTTTGTGAACTAATTCTCGTAAAAATATTTGTAAAATAATTGGAAAATTTTCTAACTGTGTGATACTATTTTGACAAATATTTGACAATGATGTGAAAAATGAGATTTGACTTGTTTTGAAAATCGTTTGAAAAATATTTAGAAAATCTATATATTAGGTGACATGTTCTGGAAAATATTTTCAAAATTCTTTCAAAAATGAGGGATTAATTGAGACTAATTCGTGTTTGTAAATACTTCTAACCTTATTCTAAAATCCCAAAAATTTGAAAAATTTAAAAATTTCTTTAGTAGCAATTCTATCTACTGAGCTTAAAAATGATTAGATATTTTTTAGTGAGGGAAATATGGTCTCCCTTAGTAGAGTGGGTGGTTAAAAGATAATGTGAATGGTACCGTCCTGAAGTAATATGGGTAGCCGTCTAATGGTCCATAGTTACACCCATACTGGCTGGAGGTATATGCAACTAATCATATGAGTTTAGGACAGTCATTATTTCTCTAAAGCAGCCTCTAAAAAATCCATAAAAAAATAAATATAATCAAAAATAAAAAATTCATTAACTTTGGAATTGATGTATGCCTGACATAATCATTATCACTCAAGACTTAAGGATTTGAGAACACTTGATTTTTGAGATCTTTAGAGTCTGAGTTAATCAATCTCGGTCATCAGGGTTTGAGACTTAATAATCCAGGCTTCTCTCATTTGAAATATATGAGCAGTATATTGTAATCTTATCTCTACCTTCTAAGAATATGATCAACAAAATACATTCATATGAAGGAATGATGAGACGGGTTGATATTTCACTTGAGGGTTTGGGACTGGTGATTTGAGTCTAGAACTAATTTAATGATGCTTGAGGATGGGATAAAGTCAATGAAAGCTTCATGGAACCTGAGTGTCAGCAAACTCTAGCCAGTATGCGAACAAGTTCTCATGTTGTCTTTTGATACTTACCTATGTGCCAGGGTGTGATGAAACTAAGTAAATTGTGGATCAGTGTATACCAACTCGATAAAAGCAATGGAGCTAAGCTCAAAAGAAAAAAAAATGTTGAATGAAAAAGACCTCTCAAATTCAAAGTCAAATACAAAGAGCTTCAATCAAAGACGAGTGCTCCCAACCATTTCAAAGCGTCCATTTGGACCAAAGCTATTAGAACCAAGAGTCGGACTAGCACCCAAAAAGGGCTCTGCACCGTATATTGATACAAGTCCGGGTGTCAAAATTATTTTAGATACTCAAAAGAGATACACCCTGGTGTACTCCCAAGAAAACATGTACAGATGACTCCGAGCTCTCTTGACTGACACATTGATCAAGAAACAAAAAAATGCATGTGTTGAGTAATAAGACACTCGAGATGATCCTTGTTCCAATGAGAGGGAGAGAAGAAAATACACAAACCTATGCCCTCCATCATCTAGCCTTCACCCACACTTTCAAGGCTAATAAAATACAAAGATGATAGATTGAATGCAAGAGCTGACTTATTCCCTAGTGTTGAAGATTAGGTCTTGAGGAGAGTCTCTTGGACTAGGACCTTGGGAGATGCCTCGACTTGACTCTCATGATAGCAGTATACTAACTGTCATATCCCTATCCTATATGCAAATACAGAGAGATTGATAATTAAAGAAGTTGGATTCCTTTTGACTAGAGCGTGATTGAGCCCAGAATTTTAGGATCACTCAAATCATGGCTTCTCGATGAATTAAGCCTTGAAAAATTCACATGCATTGTCAGGTATTAATCCGACTCTTTTATTATTTAAAATGCTCGAGGCAAGCATAATCTAAGTATATGGGGGTAATGAATATCTGAATTACCATTACTATATTCTTTTAGTATTCTCGAGCTAGAACAAATCAATAAATTTCATCAACAATTCAACAAAATTAACAAATAATCCCTAATTTGTAATCAATCCTAATTATTATATAAAAATAACATCTTTTTATTTCCCTTATTCTTCATCTTATTAAAAAATCAAAAAAATAGATTAATTATTTGTACATATTTATTTTGGTTTTAAAAAAGAAAATAAAAATAAAGAATTACAAAAGAAGTAAAAAAGGTATTTTTAATCATTAAAATGCTTTTTAAAAATTTACTTTATTTATTTGATTTTCTTGTGTGATCTACACCTTTCATATTTTGACTTTTTTTTAAAAATACTTTCTTTTATTTCCTTTTGATTTTCCCCTTATTTTCCTTATTTCTGAGTAAACTCATTAGGCCACACGATGCTCTATGGAGCCGCCACACGACCTTCTCCCCTTACGCGACCCTCTCCTCTTCTCTGTGGATGGATCATATCCCATGACTTGATATGGGCCATTCTCTTGTGCCCCAGCTTGGACCCTCTGATCATTCTGATCAAAGTGATCCCATTCAATCCTTCCCATCTTCACCAACTGTTGGATGGCATCACATACAACGTCTGTGATGCCTCTACATCTCCACTTCCTTCACATCCATAGGATTGATGAACCCGCGATTCATCATCTCAATATCTTGATCTTAGAAAAATTCATGAGAAAATTCTCAATTAAATGTTCATAAAATAAATAAATTAACAAAATGACTCTTGTAAATAAAATACATCAATTATTGTGTATTAGATTGTACAAAATAAATTAACAATAAAAAGCCACAAAATTAAAGGAGTTTTCACATGTAAATAGCCTAAAAACTTCATGTATTTTTAATAATTTCATTTCAACTCCTTTTTAGCTAATTCTTTCTCTAACTTGTTTATAACAATGTATATAAAAATATATAAATATAAAACAAATTTCACCTCAAATAAATGCTCCTATATCCCAAAGAGAAAAAACCGTAAAGTCCAACTTCTAAGTCAAATTCCCGCTCCATATGAACTCCGAATTCACCAAACTCACTTTTAAGTCAAGTTAGAAAATTATCTATCTAACGGAAGTGGTTTCATTAAAATCGGTGCTCATTTGCAAAAGTTGATTTTGGGACTTAAATGTACATTGTATATTATGTATATATTCATTCTTTCTTCATTTTTTATTTTTATCTTTCTTAATTACTAAAATACAAAAAAACCATGCTTGTATTGTATTTTTGTTATAGTATTTTATTGTATTTTTTGTTGTAAATATCTCCTATTAAAAACAAAAATATAAATTAGAAAAGCAAACAAAAATGTACATGTTGTTTGTCTTCTTTTGTAAATTCTCCACTTTTTCTCTTTTTATTTTTATTCTCCCTTTTCAGTAGCCTACTTTTATTGTATTTTATTTAAATTCACGTTCTCTAATTCACGTTCTCTGTAATAACTTCTTTTTTCCTCCATTAACCACTAAGTCTTCTTTCAACCTCCATTCCACTCCACCATTATTCTAACCTCTTAGTCAACTCCACCAATAATCTAGCCTCCCATTCAACTCCATCACTTATCTAACTTCCCATTTACTTCTCTTTATATTCATTTGTACTTCCTCATTTTTTCCCATCCGTCATTGTAATTGAAAAAGGAGAGAGCTTGGAGTGTTTTGTTGGTGACAGCGGCGAGGCATCTTTCTCAAGCGATATCCTCCTTCAGGAGAGATCCGCAGAGCTCCGCTCCGCGTCACAAGTTCTCCATCGAGCTCGCGTAGCTTCTTTTATTTTATTTCGCCAATTGGATCGAAGTGAAGACAGGAGTCCAACGCAGTTGCTCCACAAATCAGGCGAACTTCATGTAAGTATTTTCTCTCATATACCTCATTATTTTGTTTATCTCACATTTTATTTCCTTGCTATTTCCACCATATCATATTCACACATACCATCACCATCACAATCATCTCCATCTTTTTCATCATTTCCCTCTTCCATTTTTCCCTTTTCTCCCCCTTTTGTATACATATATTGTTTCCTGTAAAAAAATTAAAAAATTTAAAAATCTAAAACAAAAAATAGTACAATAAAAAATTAAAAAAGAGGGAGCAACCGCCTGCCGCTGCCCCCTGCTGTCATCCCCACCGCTCACGCGTGGGTGGCTGCTGCCCACCACAGCCGCCTCCTTCGTGTGGCCACCCGCATGCCCGCAACCGCTCCTACACCGACCATCCTCGCCGTCCTCCGCCTGCGGCCCGCAGCCTCTCCGTCATCCCACGCAGTGCCGCCTGCGAGCAGCTGCTACCCACTGCCCAGCCGCGCCACACGCAGCCATCCCAACCGCTGCTGCGCCGCCCACCGCGACTGCGCGTGAGGCGTCACCATCCGCACGCGGCTACTCACCGTCCTGCCATTCTCCGTCGTGGCTGCCACTGCGCACTAGTCGTTAGTTGCTGAAGAAGAAGAAGAAGGTTATTTCTTTACTTTTTTTATTGTAAATATTGCAAGTTCATCTCTACAAGTATCTGTATTTCTAAAAGTGCCCCTGGGCACAGTTTCTATTATCAATTTGAAATGTTGTTTTGCACAAATACCCCTATATTTGAATGTTAATTTGGACATCAATATAGCATCAGTTTATTTAACGAAAAATATCTTGATGTTGAGCAACAAATTATCTATATTTGAATATTTATTTGTATTTTTGTGAGTTGTGGGTGATTAATTAAAATTGTTTAATTGAAATTCTTCATATTTTACCTAATTTGGACTCTTAAATTCATATCTCACTCACGATTGCTCTAAAAATTCTTGAAAATTTAGATATGATGCCTTGAAATGTGATTGAGATATGTTCAAATTTCATCCAAAATAGAGTTGTCATGTGCCTGAAATAAATTATGGAGTGATTTTTGTAAAAGATTTTTAATTAAATTCACATATCATATTTTTGTGATATTTCAAGTCCCTTGGATTTCATATGAAAATACATATATGAGATAATTCGCTCTCTACCTTATTTGCTATTGTGGATTTATTAAGAATTAATTACTCAATGTCATTCTATTTCTACTAAAAAATACATAAAAAATTCATATTTTGTCGGAAAAATCCAAAAAAAATTGTCGTACCTTCCTTGCATCATGTTTTCATTCCAGTAAATTTTTCATAATTTTTGCTTACTGTTTGTTTGAAATATTATGAAGAAACCCATAAAAAGTGTGCATTTTTAGTTGTTGCATTTTAACCCATAAAATTTTAAAAAAGGTGTCTTGCATTCATCGCTGGATTAAGATTCTAAGAAAAATATAACTTGGCTAAACTGGACTTATTATCTATTCAAATTAATTTGGCTAAGTTGTGTGATTTCCTAGTAACTTAATTCACCTGCATTTACATTCTTTTTGCATAAAAAATATAAAAAATTACCGCGTGGAAACCTATACCTAAATTTTCGAATTAACCCGAAGTTGTTCCTTTGCCTCCCTGTGTTCGACCCCGGACTTTCCCGACATATAAATTAAAGTCGAGACACTCTTCACGGAGATATTCTCTCGGTTCTGACTGAATCGCTAAGTACACGTACCACAACGAACATAAATTAAAACATGTATTTAGCGGCTCGTCAAGGATGAGTCCCGTGCTCACATCTGAGCCACTCAATCGTGCCTTGCTCCTTGCCCTCCGATCAGATCTATCGATCTGATCTAGAACGTGGCCTTGTGCCTTCATCTTGACTGTTGGATTGCAAGATCCAACGGTCACCACCTCATCTTACACCTCCATCTTTCCACGCCCGCACGTTACACTTCACAGCCCATCGATTTTCTTCCCATTTTCTCCATCAGTCCAATCATCATTTCCACTACCTAACATCACCCCCACCCACCTCCATCATCACCTGTAACTATCATCCTCAACTACAAATAATCTGCCACCATCGCTCCTTCCACTTCATCCACCATTCGCTGGCCAAGGGTGAGACCCTCTCTTCCCTCCTATAACAGAAGAGTAGAGGATCGATGACTGAAGACCTCTCTTCGAGCCATGGTGTCAACCTATGGTCCGTTGACCATGTCATGGTTGCTCTGCCATCGTTCGAGCTCCATGCTCCGGTCGAGCATGATGAATGAAGATCTGAGCTCCTCCGTGAGCTCAGCCTAGGCCTACCCTCCGTTGGGATTCCTCCTTTAATCATGTAATTTCTCCATCTCTTTTTCTTCTTGATTTCTCTGCTTTTATTAGGACACATATCGAAATTCACCTTGAATTGACACCCTCCCAAGCACCATCGTACATCCACCACCTTTGTGTCGCCCACAAACCACACTTCTCCTTTCTCTGTGACCTCTACCACCCCATGCATTTCTCTCTGCTGGATGCGGAAGAAACCCCACTTCGGACACCATGTTTTTTTGTATCCGACACTCGCCATTCAATTCCTCAAGCTTCGACTATTCCTACCCCGTAACCATTTTGCATGTCCCTTCATTAGCCGAATTTCGGGCGAAGCTCTGTTCTAGAGCACTGCCTCCGTTGTGGGGTCGTCGGCAACCACTTCCATCCAACCTTGCACCTAATCCGTTCTTCAAACTTCACCACCAGGAGCTCTAGCATCTCTTCGGACCTTCAACTCGCACGGACGAAGGTGGTGGATCTTGGGCACCCTCGTCAGAGCTCCAAACACACCGCCACCAAACGATAGTGGAAGGATGAAAAAATGTACAGTTGTCGTTGGATGGCACCCATCCAACGCCCATCCAACAATTGTGATGCAACCCTCCAGAGCATGGAGGCTTGATGGGATCGAGCCCCTGCCCGAAGCACCTGCAGCGGCACCAGACCTCCGTCCGAACCTAGCCCGCACGTGTGCCATGCACATGTAAGTTGGGTAATTTGCAGGTCACCTCCTAGAGCTTCTCCAAATTGCAATTAGGTCCTTCCCAAATGCATATGCCTAATGTGTTATGCTTGGCAATTACAAAAGGGGCGTACTGGCTTTTGTAAATTACAAAAATACCCCTCTATAGGACCAATTTGTATATTTTATCATTTTATTCCTCATATTTTTATTACATTTATACCTCTGGAATCTTTTATTTATAACTTGAGAATCTGAACTCCAAATTAAGTGCTTTCCGTTTCAATTTATTGATAATTTTACGCTCTTCTTCATAGCATGTTTCATTCATTTAATGCAGATTTGATATGCTAATTTTTAGATATTTAATGTGATAATTGCTCTTCATTTAAATGCCATTAGTTGAATTGTGAATTATTTTTATGATCAATTTACACTGAAATTGATCCTCTCTCTTAATGCTCAATGGTTGGATTATTTTAGGGGTATAGATGCGCACATCATCTATTTGCATTTCATATCATATTTTGGCATCTTTAGTTACATAAAATCCAAATAAAAACAATTGCACTCACATATCATTATGTTATGTTGTCATCTACTCTACATTAAAATAAAATAAAAAATGCTTTCTTTTCAAGCATGCATTGCATATCACTCCGTTGCATTATTTTGTGCATGATGTTTATCGTCATTCCATAACATTGCACATTTGTCTTGCCTTGCATGATTGTTACATAATTGTCTTGCATTATTTTTGTAGCATTTTTGTGCAATGTGGTGTTGAGTGCGTCTATCAGTCTGGAGACCTAGTCAATAAAATAAATCGCCCAATTTAAACATCAGATAATCTTCAAGGAGGCTCGTATCCTTTTTTCGACCTTGATATGCTTGCCAAGTAAATTTTCATCACATATTTAAATGTGTGGTAATTCCGTATAGATCCATTTTTGCCTCCTTTGATATGATAAATTGGCGATATTAAAGAAGTGATTTTGCGGTTTATCAATAATATTTCATAGCCTTCAAAGAAAATTTAAAATAAGAAAGTAGATGAGGAAGAAGAGGAGAAGTGAGAAGTTGGTATCTGGGCTACTTCTCGAGGATTGACATGTACCAAGAAGTCGTCAAAAGTCTCTCTCACCATGTCTATCTTCTTATGCAATAAATCAACCCGAGGGTGCTGACCATACCCAAAAGGAGGGGTATGCCGTGGATGTATGACCGTCATAAGAGATGATAAAAGACATATTTTAGTATTTTTATAAATAAATAAAAATAAATTAATTATTTAATATTCTATTAAGTTATTATATAAATTAAGGATTATAAATATATTTTATTTTATTTTCATGGCATTATTAATTAGTTAAATAATAAGTTTATGCATCATATATGTATGATTTACTTATATAATAAATGGATTTATTTTATTTGTGATTATATTTATAGATATTTTATGATTATTATAAAATATAAGAAAAATATTAAAAATATAAACAATGAGAAAATACAAAAATAAAATAATAGAAAATAATATACAATTGTACAATTACTAGTGTACCCTTGAAATTTTGAATTCTTCATATTAACTATGATTTTAATGAAATTACTTTCATTTTAAAGATAATTTAATTTTTAATACAATGAAAATGACTTTAATAAATTCCGAGTTCATACATAGTAGATATTTATCTTTGAATGTTCATTTTATGAGTTTTTTGGTTCTTTATACTATTTATTTATACATTAAATAATTTTGATTATATTTTTATAAAACATAATTTACATTATTATTAATATATTTCAAGAAGAATTTTTTTGAAGTGATATGAATGATAAATAAAGTGGATGAATATATATATATATACACACACACATAGAAAGTGAATAACGTGCATATGTATTCGATGATACATATTTTCTTATATTTTTATAAGTTAAGATTCTTATCTCTCCCGACTTATTTATCTTATCGACCAAGTTAATACCGATGTGGTCTTGAGGTTAGGATCATTATGTACATATCTACATCCTTCTTTCTTTTATTTTATTTTTCTCATTTATTCTTTATTTTAGATGATATAAGTGTTAAATATATACTTTTAACAATTGATATGCATGTGTTAATAAGTGAGAATTAATTATTATTATTATTTATATGTATCTTACCAAGGATTTTAGTTGAAATGAAAGAAAAAAGACGGAACATGGATTCATCAAAGTTTCTAATGCAATAGTTTTAAGATATACAAATACCTCTAAATTATATCAAAGTTTTCGTAATCTTCAAATAAATTTTGAAATAAGAAAGTAGATGAGGAAGAAGAGGAGAAGTGAGAAGGGTCCACGCATTGGTTATCTAGGTTGCTTCTTGAGGATTGCATGTACCAAGAAGTCGTCGAAAGTCTCTCATACCATGCATTTCTACTTTTCTGTCTTCTTCTTACTTTAATATGTCAATTAAGGATTATAAATATATTTTTATTTTATTTTTATGACATTATTTAATTAGTTAAATAAATACTTTATGTATAATATAATATGCTCTATTCATATAATAAACAGATTTATTTTATTTGTGATTTTATATTTATTTTATATAATTATTATAAAATATAAGGAAATAATAAAAGAGTTCACTGAATTATTCTTCTAATGATACCTGTGCCATAAGTTGTTGTTTTGAAATTTGTCAACAACATTTGGAGGTTGTTGCCAAAGCCCCTAGGCCATGGCACTCTTCCCACTTTAATGAAGTAATATTCTTGAAGGATTCAACTATCAAACTGCTAAAGTGGCGATTCTTCACAATCAAGGCCTCCACGTAAATATCAAGGAACTAAAAGAAAGGAGGAGGTATGAAGATCACATGACTGCTTTCATCATGACTAGCCTATGCACCTTAACATCGTTTTTTAGAAAATTCATTTTGTATGCAACATTTATGAAAGCACGTTTCCATCTCGCTTTCTTTGATTGCTACATCTTTTTCGCTCACAAATCTTATTTACATGTCTTACAAGAGGTAACTCATGTAGTCTCTTTTCAGATTTTATTACTAAAATGTGAATTGTATTACCCATGAGATGGATAAGAAAGAGTGAAATTCACTCCCTTGCTATTTCCATACACCACCATCCAAATTCTCTCCCCACCAAACCGAAAACGTGACAAGCAGCACCGTGCCCCGCAGTCTTACCCCAGAACGGCGTTATCCCTACGTCCCCCCCACACTCCCTTCTCCAGTGATCCCATCACATAAACATTCGATCACATCTCTTCCTCCCACTGTAGCAAACCCAACCATTCCTCCTCCGCCTCCTCCGTCCATGAGATCCAACTCCTAACCCGATCATGGACCCCCGCCGCCTTCCCCGCACCGTCATCGACCCCGTCGTCCGCCAGGTGGGCTTCGTCACCCCCCACCCGCCTCCGCCGCAGCAGCCCCAGCCCCCGCCGCCCCACCACCGCTCCCTCTCCGCCCCCGATTCCTCCTCCCCATCCTCCGCCTCCCCTCCCGTCTCCGCCGGCGGCACCCTCTCCCCCGTCATGATCCCCCCTCCCCGCCACTCCTCCCTCGAACCCGCCCGCGCCCCGCCGCCGTCGCCCCCTCCCCCTCGTCGCGACGTCCCCGACCCCTCCATCTTCGGCACGACCCCCGGGCGGAGCGAATTGGCCGAATCCGTGAAGGTCGGGAGCTTGTCGTCCGTCAGCAACCTCACGAAGGTGTCCATCGTCAAGCTCCCGCCTGGCCTCACAGGTTGGCGATCCGCATGCATGTGTGGTGAAGGTGTCGGTTTATAATTTTTATTGTTTTCGGTGGGGTTTGAAATTAGAAGGGAAGTGGAAGGGAGTTGGAATTAAAATAATCGGTTATCTGGAATTAAAAAAGCTGGATTTTTGAGAAGGGGATTGTATTGATCAGAATCAGAAGAAGATATATGATCGGAGAGGATCGACACTATACTAGAACTGTAAGGGTTTCGGATTTTGTATTCATTTTCACGCATGGGTATGCATGTTTGTTCACGCGCAGGGAACTATAGAAGCGGGCAATGCAAATGTTGCAGAAGCATATAGACATTTGGTTACCACTAACTTTGGTCGAAATGCCGGCTGTGTTTTGCTGTTGTCCATGGTTTCAATATGTTGTATTTTTTTGGTCTTTGTAGTTGCAGATGTATTTTCTCGAAAGAAACGGTAATAGCTGTAATTGTAGATTTTGTGTTAGATTGATGTCTTTTTACGATTGAAACTGATTCTTAAACTACAGTAACTTTAGTCTAAAGTTAATGAGAGGTTAAGAATGAAGAAGGCAAATCTGTGGTGAAAGCGTGGATCTTTTGGCGCGCTTATCAATAGTTGCAGAATGATTGTCTTTGAAAAGAATGTTATCACGGAACAGAAGTCATTCCCTATTATGGAAATTAGGGTTTATCAATATTACTTTCAAAAAATATCATGGAAATTAGTTTGTTTATCAATATTACTTTCTTCTTGCAAACTGAGTAGGGGGCATCCCTTTTTTTACATATTTTATGATCTGTATTTGCCGGGGATAGAATTCGAATGCATCCTGTGCAGTTTCACTTTTCGCTTGTATGGGAACCCAAGATGTATAGTTTCTCGTTGTGTTTGACGAAGTTGAGGCACACCTTTTTTTTGTCGTTCCTTTGTGTTTGCGGCTTGCAATTTCTTCAGGGTGCATGCAATTGGGTCAGTTAAGGCTTTTCTCACATGCTTTATGTATCTTTACAATTCTTAGTCTTTTTGGCGCAGACAAGGAACTTACCATGGACAGAGGGAAACCAGCAACAGAAGGGCATAAGGAAAAGGATGGCGGTTCCAAATTAAAAGATAAAACATCGAAAGCTGAACGGCGTGCTATACAAGAAGCTCAGCGAGCTGCCAAGGCTGCAGCAAAGGATGCAGGTTTTCTTAACGCACTCTTTTTGTTTATTGTTTTGTACTTGCATTCCATGTCATCTTCACTTCATTAGGCATCAATCTTGAGGTACGATCGATTCCAAAGCTAAGAATTAAACCATACCACTCGACTTTCCGAATTGGATGCATCAACTTTGACTTTCCATCACTTCCCTAAAAAAAGATATGTTTTGGGTCTATCATCATCAAATAATGGTTCAAGTGTGTTTAATTTACCTTTAGTTTGCAAAAATAAATATTTAACTTTATGTAAGAAACAATATCTTGTAAAATAAAACTAAAAAAAATGCTCAGACCCTTCGTCAAAATTAGCACAATGGGATCTCATGCACCATATTGCCCCTTTATAATTGACGAAATTATTTTTTATTAGTCATAACAATCAAATAGTTGACTATATCATGTTATATTTTTTATTCATCAGAAAGGGTTCATGAAGAGAGACAGAGAAAGGGTTCACGAGGAGAGATGGAGTGTGCAGGAGAGGGTGAGCACGAGCAGAAGAGGGGAAGTAACTATCGAAAGGGTGAAGGGAGCAACAGAGGAAGAAAGGATGCGGGTAGGGAGGGGGTGCATAGAAGAGGGCAATGTTTGGGAAGGGTTCGGTGGAGGGAGAAGCATCTGGGGGTAGGGAGGGGTTGTACAAAAGAGGGCGACGTCTGGGAAGGGATCGGTGGAGGGAGAAGCATCTGGGAAGGGATCGATAGAGGCAACACTCAAGAATGAGGCTTCTCTCGATCGATCAATGATGGATGGTTTTTATTAGGGGTTTGCACTTCAGATAAGGCATGCTTGGAGATGGCATACTTTTCAATCAAAGCTGCCATCAGTTCATCGTTCTTGAGTGACGATTTCTCTAGCGAGATCAATGATGTATGCCAACGAAGGTTTGACTGCCAATGTTCGAAATCTTGATATTGATATCGTATCGGTCTACTTGGAAAATGATATATCATGGATTTATCGGGATATATCAACGATTTCGGTGGAAATATCGAAAATAGCATAAAAAGCGATTTTTTCACGAAGTAAGATCATCCTAGTTATCAAATCAATAAATAACATATAAATACACATTTATACGCAAGAATGAGATATATTTAGCACACTAATACATAATATATCGCACATATCGTTGGTTGTCAATGTGGTAGTTGACTGTTGACTACTGATATATGTTATGGACATGTGATTCTGACTTGATCAACATTAAACTTGTTTCATCTCTATTTGCCGAAGGGGACGAATTCCAATTGAAGAACCATCGTATGTACCCAATCTCGCACCATACCCTACCCGAAACAAAATATATAAATCATGATGTGTTTTAATACTAGGAGTAGCAAAATAAGCAATGAAATCAAGCTTATAAGGGTATTATCATTGATGTATATATGGATATCGGCTATATCGATCGATATCCGAGAAATTTTGTACTGAAATCAGTCATTTTTTAGTGATATGGCTCGATATGGCGGTATATCGCCAATATCTCAGGAGATATCGATCGATATCTTGGGAAATGATACACACACACAAATATCAATGCTTACATCTCGTCGATACCATTATATCGACGATATATCGCTCACATATCGTGATATCTTAAATCATGGTGACTGCTTGATGCAGCGTGGAACAACGAATTAAGGCTCAATTAGGGTTTTTTGTCCATTCATTTTTTATGTTATCAGGGTTTTAAATTGGGATTTTAATTCTCGTCCGATTAATTAGAGTCTAATTAAATTAACAACGATAATATCTTAAATCATGGTGACTACTTGATGCAGCGTGGAACAACGAATTAAGGCTCAATTAGGGTTTTTTGTCCATTCATTTTTTATGTTATTAGGGTTTTAAATTGGGATTTTAATTCTCGTCCGATTAATTAGAGTCTAATTAAATTAACAACGATAACAAAGCTTTTCCTACTTTAAGTAGGGTCATCTACATGGATTTTTTGCCTCCATTCAGATCTATCTTGGGTTATTCTCGGGCTTAGATCCAAAAAACTAAGATCCCTTCGTATCGTCTCATTCCAACACTTCTGGGCCTTCCACGCCCTCTTTTAACCGGCTCAACATTCCGACACTCACATCTCCTCATCGACGCATCAACTGACCTCCTTTGCAAATGATCAAACCACCTTAAGCAATTTTCTCGCATCTTATCTTCGATCGGAGCTACACCCACTTTCATTCTGCTGGCATCATTTTGAATCCGATCTGTACGTGTGTGTCCACACATACACCTTAGCATTTCCATTTCTGCTACTGCTATTCTCTACACATGTCTATGGTTCACATGCTAACATTCAGATCCATAGAGCATAGCAGGTCTTACAGCTGCTTTGTAAAATTTTGATTTGATTTTCAAAGGAATTTTCTTATTATAGAGAACATAGAGGCTCCTCTCCATTTAAGCCAACATGCATTTATTCTATTTGTAATATCTCCATCAATTTCTTCATGTTGCAAAATAGATCCCAAGTATCTGAAGAATCTTTCTTCTGAATGTTATCATCACCGATCTTAATATCGATTCATTCACCATTGTTTCCATCAAAAGTACACTCTATATATTCAGTCTTAGCCATACTTATACGAAATCCTTTAGTCTCCAAAGCATGTCTCCAGACCTCAAGCTTCTCATTTACTCAATCTCTAGTCTCATCAATCAACAAAATATCATCAATGAGTAACATACACCAAAGTATCTCATCCTAAATGTGGCTTGTCAACTCATCCATAATCAAAATAAAAAGGAAGGGACTCAAAGTTGAACCTTGATGCAGACCGGTGTTGATGTCAAAATAGTCGGTCTTCCCAGAATGTATCCTTACACAAGATGAAGAAGCCCTATCTTTTATGAGGTTGATGTATAGGGTAGGTACTTGTCTCTTCTTCAAAACTCTCCACAATATCTCCCGTTGGACAGAATCATAAGCTTTCTCTAAATCAATAAAAATTATATTGAGGTTCTTCCATTTAGCTCTGTAAATATCCATTGTTCTCCTCAGCAAATAGATGGCTTCAATAATTGAGCGAACTAACATGAATCCGAGTTGGTTTTCTTTTACTTTGGAAACTTGCCTCAACCTTCTTTCGATCACACGTTCCCAAATTTTCATAGTGTGACTCATCATCTTGATACCTCTGTAATTTGGACAATTTTGAATGTATCCTTTGTTCTTATAAAGAGGCACCATGATGCTTCTCCTCCATTTTCAGGTATTTTCTTGCTTCGCCAAATAACATTGAATAAATTTGTAAGCCAAGTCAAACCACGTTCACCTAAAACTCTCCAAACTTCTACAAGAATGTCATCAGCTCATACACCTTTCCCATGTCTCATAACCTTCCAAGCCTCCTCTATTTTCTTCTTTTGTATTTGTCTGTGTGTCTAATTAAATTAAGATAATATAATTTTATTAATGGTTAATTGTGTCCATTAAAAATTTGATTTCAATTTAAATAAAAAGGTCACACATGATCTCTAATTAATGAGTTATTCAATTAAATTAATTAGTTAATCGGTTGGAGTCAATTAGGATTTATTTTGACTTGAATTTTATTCTATTTCTATTTTTGTAATCCCGCCCCTTATGTCTAAACAAGGATGGTGGCCCATGTTTTATTCGGTTGAAGTTGGATTAAAATTGAGATTTATCTTCCCCCTTCTCTAGGAAAGAGCTGAACTTGTAACGGTGATTTGAATGATCTGGATTGCCAGAAATGGTGGAGTGTTTCGTCACGAGCGGATGTATGGTGAAAATATGGTGGCACATGTTAAGGCGGTTGCTGAGTGTTGGTTATTGTAATCATGTTCTTCCTTTTTTTCATGACCTAAGCTAGGTATTTATTGATATTTGAGGTGATAAATGGTGAAATTTTTGGACACACACCTATACGATAGAGGCTCTTTTTTCTTTCAAAAAAATCTTTCCCCTTCTCTTTTCTCCCTCTACGTGATATTCACGCTTCTTCCCTGAATCCCTCGCATTGGGCAAGTCTTCTCTTCTTCCGCCTTCTAATTTCTTCCACCAAATAATTTTCCATCGTCAAAATTATTATTTTTACCGTTGGAATTTCCTGTTTGCATCAATTGGTATCAGAGCATGGCCTACAAATCATCCTTACAATCTAACAATCCTTCCAGATGATCTGGGAAGCACATCACGAGGGAATTTCTTTTGCAATTTCAGCAAGCGCATGAGAAGAGTGAAGAATCATTCAAAAAAATGCAAGAAATATGTGTTGAAATTCATCGCACGCTAGGTTCCGTGATCAAAGGATGAAAATACAAGAATCACAAGAAGGTATCTCCATTACAAAGCATATACAAGATGATCTTGAAGGCTACAATGAAGAAAAAAGTGGAGAAAAAACTCCTCCCCAACTGATGTCTGTGAAGATTTGGAAAGCTACATGTTGAAACCCCCTCCCACTACTTCGATCACTCCGCATATGGCCCCTCCAAACCCATTACAACCTGTCCCCACTTCATGTGCGCCCCCACCACCATTGCCTGCTCTCGCTCTGACGCCTTCCCCACAACCTCTTCTGCCAGTTCAGTGCACCATCGACAACCGCCTTACTTCTCCTGATCAACATCCTCGTTGTCACCTCTGGTTTCACAGTATCATTGTCTATGACCCTTAAGGGTCGTCGTCACCTTCCCCACAAGAGCGGCTACTGCCACCTTCCTTGTGGTTGATACCATCGACCTCCTTGTGAATGATGTCATCCTCTCTGAGGTAGTAAGAGTAGCCAATATTTGTGCTGTACATGCGATAGCCGCCACCGCCACAACCTATCTAGCCCCATTCCGCAACATGGCCACCGCCTCCTCCCATCTTGTTGCCATTGCTGCCGATATTGGGGGAGAAAAAGAAAAAAAACTACCGGGAACCTCTTTCCAATCGAATCTCGTAAAAATTGGAATGGGATGTTGTTTTGGGAATTTTTGAGGGAGCCCCTTCCACCAAAAGGGTTTTATTAAAAGTCAAACTTGGTGGTAAAGTAAGAAGGCAAGTTTATTTAAGTGAAAGGGTAGAGAAATTACATACACGTCCTCTAGTGGAATATAACGACAAACATAATGCTAAATTGATAAAGAAAGGTACATAATTGAAACAAATGGTTCAATCAATTCGAGAGGAATTCTCGGACATCGTACCCAATAATCGAGCCACTCATCGGGAGATGAGTTTCTCGAAGCGACAAATAGTGGATGCAACATGGAACAACAAATTAGGGCTCAATTAGGGTTTTCCATTTGTTCAAATTTTTCGTGATTAGGGTTCTAAATTAGGAATTTATTTCTTCTCCTATCAATCCGAATCTAATTAAATTATGTTCAATATAATTTTATTTACAATTAATTGAACTCATTGAAATTTTGATTTCGATTCAAATAAGGAGATCAAATTTGATGTTGATTAATGAGTAAATCAATTAAATCAATTAGTTATTCGTTTAGAGTCAATTTAGGACTCAATTAGGATTTATTTTTATATTTCATTTTTATTTTTGTAATCCCACCCCTCGCATATAACGGGATGGTAGTCCAATGTTTTATTTAGTTGAAGTAAATTGATATTTATCTCATTTATCTCTTTCCCTCTCTTCTCCCTCCACATTGTCTTCGTGTTTCTTCTTCCTCAAATCCCTCGCATCGGGCAAGTCTTCTCTTCTTCCACCCTCTAATTTCTTCAACCAAATATTTTTCCACCATCAAAATTATTTTATTTATCATTGGAATTTTCCGTTTACATTATCGTCTTTGTGCATCTTTCATCGTCAGATCCTTAGTGTGCATCATATCTAAAATACAAATTAATACACAAAGCTTTTGTCTTCGTTAAGATAATGCATGTATCCATGTGCTCACTAGTAATTTTCCCCTTTTATAGAAAAAACGTAAAGTGTAGTGTATGCTAACAACTCTTCCAGATTCCGGCTCTCCTTTTTTTGAAAAACACTTCCTTGTATACTTCTCCCTTCTTCTTGACACTAAAAAAATAAGTCTATATTTTTAAAAATTACAATAACAACAAAGCATTTTTCCAAACTAAGTAGGGTTGGCTACATGAAGTCTTTGCCATCATTCATATCTATCTTGGGCAATTCTTGGGTTTAGATCCAAATACGAAGATCCCTTTGAATAGTCTCCTTCCAACACGTGGACCTTCCTCGCCCTCTCTTAGCTGGCTCAATATCCTAATCTCACACCTTCTAACCAGTGTATCATTCAACATCCTTTGTAAATGGTCAAATCATCTTAAGCGGTTTTTTCTCATCTTATCCTCTATCAGAGTGGCATCAACTTTCTTTTGATCGCATCTTTCAGAACATGATCTTTTTCGCATATGATTTCATATCTATTGTAGCATTTTTATTTTTGTTATTGTCATTCTTCACATGTCAACATTTAGATCCATAGATTACAACATGTCTCATAGTTGCTTTGTAATAGTTTCCTTTGATTTTCAAAGGAATTTTCTTATCACATAGAACATTATAGGCTTCCATGCACTTTAGCCAACTTGTATTTATTTTATGAGTAACATCTCCATCAATTTCCTCATCATATTGTAAAATAGATTCCAAGTATCTAAAAGAATCATTCTTTTGAATGTTATCTTCTTTAATCTTCACCTCGATTCATCATGCTTTCATCAAATGTGCACCTCATGCATTCACTTTTAGCCTTATACAAAATCCTTTAGTCTCTACGACATGTCTTCAAACCTCCATTTTTCACAGGACCTCAAATTTCAACGAAATTCCATTGAATTTCTCTGAAATTTCCATTTCTTTAGGTTACCAAAATTGAAACATTACCTTTCTTTTCCAAGATTTCAACGAAATATCACTTAAATGTCAACCAAATTTCATCGAAATTGCGTGTCATTTCGGCGAAACAACAAAAATAAGTAAATGTACCCTTCACCTTCATCGAAATTTACATATATTAATGAATTTTCACTTATTTATTCATTGATGCGTTGAGTTGTTAGAGTGCTTTACATTGTTTAAAGAAGTTTCTCTAGTTAGTTTTTAAATTTTAGATCTAAATCCCAACCAAATTAATTAGACACGAGATTTAAGAGTTAAATGCATGTTTTAACTGAAGAGCTTTATTTTTTTGTTCTTTCTTTATTTTAATATATATGTTTTGATTAGTAGTTGTTATATTTGTCATCTCATTCTTATTGACGAGATGATTATCATAGTTTTTACTTCGAGTTTAGCATATAGTTCTGAATCTAGGCAACATGTTGCTCTAAATATCAACATATGTAATGATTATGACGATAATATTACTTCAAAGCCTATATTTACAATTCTATTTTACAAATAAGTGTGCATCTCTATTTTATTTATTGACTTAGGAATATTAAAAACCATAGTTTTTGGAAAAAAGTCAAGTTTAGAGTCATTTCCGACGATCCCACAAGATTTGCTAATAATATTTGTTGGCCTATGCTTTTCTCTGTTATTATTGCACATGTCATCATTCTCTTCAAATTCAAGAGGTGAAACTAATGGCGTCTAATTTTGATTGCAAATCTGGTTCCTGATTCTTAGCAGTAGATTAATTTTTGATTGTTTGAGTGATTGGATGGAAATTTAATGTAATATACCATGTTAATATCTTACTATTAGTAAAAAAAACTATGTATTTTTATATCATTTATTGAGTTAAAGAATATTAGAAATCTTAATTTTAGAAAAAGAATGAGTTTTCAAGTAATTTTCCCAATTTCTATCAAAATGAGTTTTCAAGTAGTTTTCCCAATTTCTGTCAAAATGAGTTTTCAAGTAATTTTCCCAATTTCTTTCCATTTCACCGAAATTCCATTGAAATTCCATCGAATTTCTCTTTCCATGCTGACTGAAATGAAACAGAAATCAGATATTTAAGGCCTTGGCTTTTTATTTACTCCATCTTTAGTCTCATCAATAAACACAATATCATCGCTTAACAACATACACTAAGATATCTCATCCTGAATGTGACTTGTCAACTCGTCCATGGCGAAGCCTTCTCCTACTATAAGTAGGGTCGGCTACATGGATTCTTGCTCAAATCCATGTTGAAAGATTCAACTATTTTTTACGCTAGTTGTCGAGTACCTAACACAACCCCCACAAGAAGGGATTTGAACCCTAGTCTTTGGACGGTAGGTACACTGCACTACCACCAGACCATTTAAGTGGATATGGACCTTGATGCAGTCTATGATGATGTCAAAATAATCATTTTACCCAGAGAAGATCCTTGCACAAGATGAAGTCCCATCACATATGTTCTTTATAAGGTTAATGTACATGACGTATACATGTCTCTTCTCCAAGACGTACCATAAGATCTTCCGCAGATATTTAAGGCCTTGGCTTTTTATTTACTCCATCTTTAGTCTCATCAATAAACACAATATCATCGCTTAACAACATACACCAAGATATCTCATCCTGAATGTGACTTGTCAACTCGTCCATGGCGAAGCCTTCTCCTACTATAAGTAGGGTCGGCTACATGGATTCTTGCTCAAATCCATGTTGAAAGATTCAACTAATTTTTACGTTAGTTGTCGAGTACCTAACACAACCCCCACAAGAAGGGATTTGAACCCTAGTCTTTGGACGGTAGGTACACTGCACTACCACCAGACCATTTAAGTGGATATGGACCTTGATGCAGTCTATGATGATGTCAAAATAGTCATTTTACCCAGAGAAGATCCTTGCACAAGATGAAGTCCCATCACATATGTTCTTTATAAGGTTAATGTACATGACGTATACATGTCTCTTCTCCAAGACGTACCATAAGATCTTCCGCAGGGGTGAATAATAATCCTTATCCAAAATAATAAAAATCATACAAAGGTTCTTCCTTTTAACTCTATAAATTTTCATTGCTCTCCTTAACATGTGGATATCTTCAATAGTTGAGCGATCTGGCATGAATCCGAATTGATTTTCTGTTACTTTGGATACTTGCATCAACCTTCTTTCTATCACACATTTCCAAATTTTCGTAGTATAACTCATCAGTTTGATACCTCTATAATTCGAACAATTTTGAATGTCCCAATTATTTTTGCAAATAGGCACCACGATACTTCTCCTTCATTCTTCAGGCATTTTCTTGCTTCGCTAAATAACATCGAATTGGACAATTCGTTGCTTGCAGTCTAATTTACTTAGTAGCCTTGAAAGAAGCACTAGGCGGTGGCTAGTTAATAAGGGGGTAGACTTGAGTTACTTTCGAATACTGACTGTATTAGTTATGGAGTTGCGAGTAGTAAGTGGAAATAGATCTGGCCTTCCTTTTAGAGAGCGCCCATTCCTGATAGCTATGAGACAACATCTTTCTTTTGTCTCAGCCTTAGGCTTCCTGATAGAGATAGATCTTTTTCCCATAGGTTTCTTATAGCCTCGGCTCTTGCAATTCTTGCCTTGGGAGTGACATGAGAGGCAAAACCACGGGTTTGGTTGTAGTCTTTGACCCTCAGTCTCGATCAATATAATCTAGTTGTCGGATCGACCTCTAAAAAACAACTACTAACTACTAATATAAAAGGCAACTCAAGCTAGCATATCTTAGTTAGTATTTAATTTCATATTAGATTATTTTATCTTAGTTATATTTTTATATCTTTGTTAAATATATTATTACTATTAAAACAATGTAAAGCACCTCCAAATTATAGAGCTAGCTAATCATGAGTTTGAGAAGGTCATAGCTAGGCAACCTTCTTCGTGCTTTCCATGACACAACTGGTATTTAAGTCAGCGACTTGAGTCTTGTATTTGACCACATATTTTACCCCCTTGGTACTAGCAAAAATTTCCGACCTTAGGATCATTCATGCTTTGAGATAATTTTCAGGGGGTAAATGTGTGAGCCATAGATTGACGTAGGAGCAACTATTTCATGGTATCTACAAGATAACCTCCTTTAAGCTATTTTAATATATCATAATATCAAGAAATTATATAAAAAACATATATTATTAAGTTGAGTTTCATTTCTTTATATTATCAATCAAATCTCTTTCTGAAGCTCCTATAACTAGGTAGAAATGGTAGAAGCCCCTAGTTGTCCTAATATATTAGAGAGTATGCTGATAATAGTTTGGGGGTCGATGAGGTTTGAAAGCAAGCACTACGTGTAGGCAAGTGAATATGAGTAAGCAAGGATGAGAGACACAGACCCAAGGGAGACTCTTTCTAGTGGGGTGCATCACTTTTTGTGTCACTTGCCTTATATCTAATCCAGAGCTTTCCTATGGTATATATAAGGAAGATTGAGAAGACAATCGCCTCAGGAAGATCTTGTGGGCGGTACCTGAATCAGACAGTTAGAAAAGTCAAAGCTTGAGGATCGGAGTTGAGGACTCTTGTGGGACCATCGGAAATAGTCATCTCGTATAGCATGTGTTTGTTGAGAAGGCTTAACATATTAGAAGTGCACGCCTACTCATATATAGTTTCACTTTTCCCTGTCTAAATCAACAAGCCCAAAATGTCAAATGCTTGTCAATTCTTGGCTTGTCAATTCTTGGTGTAGCCTTCAACTCCCCTTCACTAAGTTAGGAGTCGTTCATTTTTCTCTTTTTTTTCATGTAAGAGTTTGGAATTCCTCTTCCAACTTGTCCCAGAATGGACGGGTTGGCAAAGAACAAGAAGAAAATGAAATAGGAAATTTGTTTAATAGTCACAAATGGTGCCTCCACATGTTGACATTCGATCCAACCTAGTAGTAAGCAATCCCCTCAAAACAACCAAAAGATTCCTTGGTAAATTAAGCGAAACTGGAACTACACACATATTTTAACCAAGTCAAACCATGTTCATGAAGAACTCTCTATACTTCAATAGGAATGCCATCAACTCCTACACCTTTCCCAGGTTTCGTAACTTCTAAGATTCTTATGCTTCCTTGGTATTCTATAGCTTGCACGATTCAGGTAACTTTTACTATTAACTAGATTTCCTAAAGTGAACTCTTTATTCTCTTGCCTAATGAAAAGCATATGAAAATATTGCTTCCTTCTGAGTAACAAGCACATGTTCTTCCTCATCCTTAATGCATCTCACTTGAGAAAGATCTTTCATCTTTCTTTTTCTTGCTTTCATGGTTAAAAAAACACGCCTCGAGGCGCACGAGGCGTACGCCTCGAGACAAGGCGACCAGAAAACGCCTCTGAACGATCGCCTCGATAGGGTCCTGAGAGGCGGCCACCTCAGTTGGTCGAGGCGGTCGAGGCGGAGGCGAGGTGTTCACCGAGGTGTTTTTTTTTCAAATTAATTATGTTAATTCATTTATCTTATCAGCAATTTCAGATGTTTATAAAGGTGTAGTTGTTTAGGATATAATTATATAAGATGAATGCTTAAATTTGTCTGTTTTCATGTTCATATTTACTATTAAACATGTCCAATCATGTCAAGAAACTCTTAGATTATGCCCTTGAACATACGAATCCACAAGTGTCATAGAAAAAATTACCCGTAAACTTATTTTTAAGGAGTTTTCAAATAATGAGCTATGTAATATACCGAGAAGGTCAAACAAGATATAATTCAAGGGGAGTTTATGTACTACTCCTATTGAAACATATCAATATATCCGAATAGACCCCCGCCTTGTTGGGGTATGGTATGACAGGAAGGGGTGCATATGACAGTTCTTCAACTTAGGTTAGATGGTTAGAATTCTGGGGAATATCAACAGATTTAATCTATACACTTGTATATCTTTATTTCGGTGTTCTTATCTTTGTAATTTCATCATATATTATAGTAATTTATATCATATGTTAGTTAGAATATATATAATTTCATTAGTATATATTTTGCTGTAGTTTTTATAGGTTTTTTCCTTGTAAACTGAGGCTTACTCCTCGACCGCCTCGAGGCTACGCCTCGCCTCGATTTCAGGGAAACCACCTCGTTCCGTTTTAGTTTTTTCAATCCTTGCTTGCTTTGGCCAACCTAAATATATCCTTCTGGCCCTCCTTAACGTCAAGTTTTTTGTACAAAACTTCATAAACTTTTGACTTAATTTCACTTATAGCCTTCTTTGCCTCCTTCACTATTGTGTAGTTTGTGTCAGTTTCCTCTGTTCTATTTTTATACATAGCTTTAAAGCATGCTCTTTAACTTTAAGCTTATGTTGCACCCCTTCACTCCATCGTCGAGCCTCTTTTTGTTCTGGAACTCCTCCCTCAGACTCGCTAAATATCTTCTTAGCTACCCTTCGAATATAGAATGCTACTGTTGAGATATTTGTATCTCTCAGTTTTTATCTTATATTTCATATTCTTTTATCCACTTTATGTAATTTCCCCATAGAGATTTTCTCCTATATAAGAGAGCTCTAGGGTTGCGGTGAATTATTATTTCTCTTTTTCCTTTCTATATGGTATCAGAGCGACGGTCCTAGGTTGGAGCATGTGCCCTAGTTGCCCCCCTACCCCACCAAGACTCTAACTCGCCAAGCGTCACCGTCGTCGTCTAGCCTTGAGCGCAGTACCACCGGCCACTGCGGCTGCCATAAACAGCATCAACAACCGCCAAGGTTGGCGCTGTTGGCCTCCATAATGCATCTTGGGCTACCACCAACAACCCTAGCTGCTCTCCGCCACCTCCACCATAGCTCGAGAGGCTTTGTGGCATACTAGGGATCCCTGTTCGATGCTTTCTGAGGTATGGAAATCATTTCAAAAGGAAGATTCGATCTCTGATCGGTCTGATTTTTGGGTTTTTAAGGTGTGATTTGATTATTTAAAACATCCTAGCTCCCAGAGAGGCTTCCAACAGATGGAAGAGGTTGTGGTACGAGTCTACACCCACAATCATCTTCTTGTATGTTCGTGTAGACGTAGTCATTCCTGTCTTCGACCCCAGTCTTGGTTATTGTTGTCATCATGTCAGACAACAGAGTCGATTCTAAAGCCGATGTTTCATCCCTGAGTGCCTTCAAAGATCCAACACCCATTGTCAAAATGGATGCACCAAATTATGAACTATGGGCCATGCAGTTCACGAGCCTAATGCAATGTAAGTTAAGGTTTTAAAAATCGAACCGAACAGGCCGGTTGAACCGGTTAAATCAGGAATCGCAGGAAAAACGGTCCAACCACCTGGTTTTTATACGGAAAATAAAAACCAGTCAAAACCCGATTGGACCGCTCAAACCCGATTGAACCAATTGAACCAAACCATCGGTTCAACCATCCCTTTTTTTGACAAAAAATAATTTCCAATAAACTATACAAACTTTTTCAGAAATATTCATAATCTAGCCTCATTCTAACCCATAATAGTACCTATTTATCTCTTCTCCGTCACTTGTGTCAGTGACTCATCATCATACTCATCACTTGTCTATTCATTCTATATGAACATTGCCTATCTCTTCCGATATTATGTATGAAGTTGTCCACTTATAATAATAACGAACGAAGAAGACATTGTCATAGCCATACATGAGAAGCAACAAATTAACGATACTTGTCATTAGTTTTAAAATTACATATATGCATGTACATAAATTTTACAAAATATTATTATTATGCACTTTCGAGTTTTTTAAGAACAATTTATACCCTAACTTTTAAGTAATTTTACTTGTGCTCCTATATTTTCTTAAAGAATTCACATTATCATCTTTATATTGGTATAAGATGGGAGCACAAGTGTACTAATAAAAGGCCACTACTATTGATTTTGTAAAAATATAGGGGACGCATGCAATTGTATTGAAAATAGGGATATGAGTATTTTTGGAAAAACTTGGAAGGATAAGAGTAAACAAATTCTCGAAAGATATGATGTAACATTTTTCGTATTTATTTGCATGATATACCGGTCTAATTCGGTTCGACCTGGTTGAACCGCACAAACCAAACCAACAATACAACGGTTCGGTCTTTTTCGATTTCTATGAACTGCTGACGTCATCATCGATGCGACCGGTTGGTCCCATTGGTCCGATCATAAAAACCAAAAACCGATACATACCTGGTTTGATGTTCGGTTCGATTTTTAAAACCTTGATAACGGCAATAAGCACATCCTCACACAAGATGAGTCAAAAGATGAGACTGGGGTACGCCTCGTAGGAGGTAGGTGATGCACATGCACGTGTATGGTTGTCTGGTACAATTTAAGTGGAGATAGCCAATGACATTCTGAGTCATCCCATAGCAAAAGCGATGTGGGATATTCTCGTTGCTACGTACTCTCCGGCAAAGAATGAGTGGAAGATACATCAATTTCAGCATGACATCTTCACATCTAAGAAGAGCGGTCGTCCACTCCATACCCTTTGCATTTCTCTTTTTTTTGACACTCTTTGCATTTCTCTTACAGACATGTTTAAGAAGCTTCATGGTTTCATCCCTTTAACCGCCAGAACAACTCAAGGCCTACATAGACTCGGTGATAACCAGAGTGTTTCTTGCAGCCCTTGATCCTGAATATGATACTGCTCGCTCACAAATTCTTACTGATGCCACTATCCCCTAATGGAGGAGGCATACTGCAGATTGAACCGACTCTATAACATCTGGTGGAGTTACTCATCAGTCTCAGACCTCCTCGGCTATGGCTGTATCACGTGGTAGAGGGAGTTCTACCTCGTATCGTGGTCGCAGTACCCGTGGTTGGGGAGGGGGCAGTCGATCCCATCAACCTTGCACTTATTGTCACTGGTCGGGACATATAAAGGACACGTGCTGCCTAAGCATGGCTTTCCTGCTTTAACTCGAGTTATAGAGCAGACTCAGCAAGTTGGTACTCCACCTCCTGCATCTGATCGAAGATTTGATGAGCTCGTGGCACGACTGAGAGAGATTATTCCTATACCGAATTGAAGTCATCCATTCCTCCTACACGATCCTCTGAGGTAGCCGTCTCCGCATCTGCATCCATATCAGGTACTTCATATGCCTTTACTAGCTGTTACATGACAGATTTATATGAATGGATTATGAACTCGGGAGCTTCACATCATCTCTGTGGCGACAGAGGACGATTTAGTACATACAAACCGACTCAGCCAAGTAGATCGGTAGTCATAACATATGAGACACATTCTCCCATCATTGGTTAGGGTGGAGTGCAATTAACTTCATCAATGCACCTTCAAAATGTTCTTTATGCTCATGGTTTTCCTATGAATTTACTGTCCATTAGTCAAATCACCAAGGATTTACATTGTCACGCCATATTTGACCCATTGATCTCTCGTGTTTTAGGACATCCTTACGGGCATGGTGATTGGATCTGGCATTGAGCAAGGAGGTCTCTATAGACTGATCCAGTCCTCATATGCCGGTGCTTCATCTCGTCACACTGGATCGGTTTCTCCCTATGTGTGACACCTTCAATTTGATCATCTTCCTATGCAAAAGTTATGTCATATCCTTCCTCAGATTTCTCCTCGCTCTACCTTTCAGTGGGAGGCATACCAGTTTGGGAAGCACAATCGGTCTACCTTTAAGAGTCGTCAGGATCGTAGTAGTCGTAATATTTTTGAATTGCTTCATTTTGATATTTGGGGTGTTAATCGTGTCCTAGACCATCAGGGACATAGATTCTATCTTGTTGATGTGAATGATTTTTCCATATTGTTTTGGGTTTTCCTTCTTAAAAACAAGTTTGTTGCTGGTTCTGTTATTTAGTCTTTCATTAATGAAATAAAGAATGCTTTCTCTACGAATGACAAATGTATTCGTTCTGGCAATGCATTAAAATTTTGTAGTCTTCAACTCTTATAGTTTCTCAGAACCCTTGGCATTGTTTATCAGACTTCTTATGCTTATACTTTCCAACAGAATGCGGTGGTTTGAATGCAAATATCATCACCTTTTGGATGTTACCAGGACCCTCTTGATACAGAGCCGTGCTCCTCATTCATACTGGGGATGCAGTTCTAACTTCTTGCTACCTGGTGAATCCTATGCCCTCTTTTGTGTTAAGGGAGAAGATTCCGTTCTTGATCGTGTTTTCCGATAAGGATCTTTTCTCCTTCACTCCTTGTGTATTTGGGTATGTTGCATTTGTTCATCACACGTCTCCAGGTCATGACAAGCTCTCTCTCAGAGTTGTCAAGTGTGTCTTTGTATGGTATTCCAGGACTCAAAAGGGATACCGTTATTTTGATCATGTTCGGAGAAAATATCATGTTAGTGCAGATGTCACTTTCTTTGAGTCTATTATGTTTTTCTCGCTTACATGTGACAAGTTGATTCTTTTGGAATCTGGAGAAGAGGTATACATGCCTCTACCTTCGATTTTGTCTACTCCAGGCTCCACTTCCTCACCACCTTCCACATCATCTTCTTAACCTCCTCCACCACCATGCCCATTTGTTTTCCGCATGTTTACCAACGTCAACATTATGCTCATGTGCCTCCTCCATCATCCAACACGTCCCAGGTGTGTTCTGAGCACTTGATTTCTACTGATGGCACTAGTGATTTGCGTTTACAACAAGATGAGCAGGAGGTCTTAGATGTTCCAGTCTCAGTTACTAAGGAAGCTGGAGATCTTGACGCGCCTATTGCCCTACGGAAGCAGAGGTGTATATGTACTATGTGTCCTCTTGCTTCCTATATTTGTCTTGCATGTCTCTCAGAGGAGTTTCAGAGGCTTGTTGTGGGCATGTTCGCTTTGGAGATACCACAGTCATATCACGAGGTATTGCATGTTAGTGGCATTTAGCTATGGAAGAGGAAATGGTTGCGTTACAATCTTGTAGCACTTGGAGTATTGTACATGCTCCCCCTGGTACATTTGTTGTTCGTAGCAAGTGGGTGTTTAATGTGATACATCGCACAGATGTTATTGTGGATAGGTACAAGGCTAGACTTGTTGCTCGTGGATTCAGCCACACTTATGGGGTTGATTATCATGATACATTTTCTCCGGTTGCTCGCCACTCTACGCCGAGGATTCTCATTTATGTCGATGTGGTATGTGATTGGCCTCTATTCTAGCTAGATGTCAATAATGTCTTCTTGTATGGCGACTTGCAGATACATGCAACAATCTCTGGTTTGCTGTTGAGGGGGAGTCTCATATGGCGTGCAGACTTCACAAGGTCATTTATGGTCTTAAGCAGAGTTTGAGGGCTTGGTTTCAGAAGCTCTCAGAGTTGATTGAATGATATGGTTTGTCAGATTTACTGCAGATCATTCTCTTTTTGTTAAGAGTTCCCAGAGAGGTATTGTTGCTATTCTGATCTATGTAGATGGCATCGTTGTTACAGGTAATGATGAGCAGGGTATTCATGCAACTAAGAATTTCCTTGGACAACAGTTTGTGATCAAGGATTTTGGTACTCTTTTTTACTTTCTTGGTCTAGAATTTGCAAGAAATCAGCGCATCATGGTGATGATGCAATGAAAATACATTATTGATCTCCTGACTGAGATGGGAATGAAAGGATATAGACCTGCCACTACTCCAATGGATCCCAATGTAAGCTGTATGATGATGACTTTGACGAAGTTGACAAGAGACGATATAGAGAGCTAGTAGGGAAGCTGTTATATATCACGATCACCAGGCCTGATATATCATTTGCAGTCAGTAGAGTCAGCGGTTTATGGAACATCCTTAGCATGTTCATATGGATGCAGTTAACATGATTATGAGATATTTGAAGTCTTCTCCAAGAGTAGGACTGTTGTTCAAAAGAGGCACATCTCTTACAGTTACAGGATGTGCTGATGCAGTATGCTGAGTGCCCCGAGGATAGAAAGTCTACATTAGGCTTCACTGTTTTTGTAGGTAGTTCGTTGATTTCATGGAAGAGTAAGAAACATGCAATTGTGGCTAGATCTAGCGCTGAATCATAGTACAGATCCATGGCCCAAGGAACACGGAAATGATGTGTGTCAGATCCGTCCTAAGTGACCTAATTATTTGGGGTGCCTCTTCTTATGCACCTCCAACGCGATAACCAAGTTGCTCTATTCATAGCCAATAATCCATCCTTCCATGAAAGAACCAAGTACATCGAGATTGAGGTAGATTGCCATTGCACTCGGGATCTAGAATTTAGAAGGGACTTGTTTCCATTTCCCATGTTGCTTCAAGTGATCAAATTGCAGATATGCTTACCAAATCCCTTGCTAGAGGTCCGTTTCGTCGTTGTTGTTCCAAGCTGAGCATGATAGATATATATGCTCCAACTTAAGGGGGAGTGTTGAGATATTTGTATCTCTTTTTTTTTTGAAAGTCTGTAAGGTAAGGGGAAACACTCGGTGGTGCCCGCCCCATCAAAATTTATTCATATAGATAAAGAAAAAAACCAAAAGACAAAATGTTACATCACCCAACTCCCACCAACATGAACATTACAACATCCAATCATCTAACAACCTCTTTGTAAAGATCCCCACGTTCTCTTTATAAAATCTTTGGCCCGAGAACAACAAGTCATTTTTTCCACGCCAGACCGTCCAGAGTATAGCCATGGGGAATAGCCTTTCCCTCCTTGGTCTAGCCCTATTCGCGTAGATCGAATTCCAGAAGGCCTGGAAGTCCTCGAAGCGGCACCAAGTAATATCAGCCTCCTGCCAAATTTGAGATACCACGGGACACGTAAAAAAAAGACGTTCCACAGATTCAATTGCATTATCACAAATTAAATATTTGTCCGCAATGATGCCCAGGAGCCTGGCGCACCGATCACGCGTCATCAACCTCTTTCTCCTGAGAAGCCACAGGAAGATCCCAACTCTCTCAGGAAGAGAAAGAGCCCAAATAGATGCACAATCCCTGTTCAGCACCTCCGACTTTGCCGGTGGCGGTCTGGAGATGGCCCCGTATGCCCTTTTAACCGAGAACGATCCTTCCTTCCAGCACCAATGATCTCTTCCCCCGCTAGGAGCCCCCACCTCCCTCACGGCGTCAAGCAGCTCCAAGAATTCATCAAATCTCTGATCCGAGAAATTAGCGGAGAATGTCGGCCACCAAGACCCATCCACCCAGCATTCCGCCACCGAGCAAAGTTTATCCTCCGCCAAGGCTTATAAGCGGGGGAAACGAGAGCACAGAGCTCCCGCCCCCGACTAATCATCCACCCAAAAAAAATTGTCTCCCCCCTCCCAATAACCGGTCTGAAGAGAGCTATATTCTTCACGAAAGTTTTCACCACGCTTCTCTAAAAAGGCGTCATGGACGCAAGGTTATGCAACTGCGAATGCGACGCTCCCTTTACGCTATATATGCTGCGGATCACCATGCAGACGAGATCATCCCCCGGGCCCCAAACCCTACTAGCCCATTTAAGTAAAAGCGCCTCATTCATCTGCTCAAGTGATTTCACCCCCAGACCTCCCAAATCCTTTCTGCGCATGATATCCTCCCATCCCACCAGATGGACCCCTCCACGCCCATTTATATGACTACCCCACAAAAACGCATACATCTTCTTTTCTAGCCTCACGCGAATCCCCTTCGTTATTTTGCGACTAGCAAGAAAATAAATTGGAATGGATGATAATACGGCCTTGAGCAGGACCAGCCTACCCCCCCTTGACAGCATAACAGCTTTCCATCCCGCCAATCTCATCTCCACCTTCTCTACCACCCTCAACCAATCACGGAGCCTCGTTCTCCCCATAGCCAGAGGCATGCCAAGGTATTCAATAGGTAAAGCAACGCGGGCTGAAGCTAAAACCACCTCCAGCCCATCAGCAACCTGCTCCGCAAGCCCGAAAGGGACGAACATAGATTTGTTGTCATTTTTGCACAGACCAGACAACTCGAAAAATATCTCTAGCGTCGTAGCCATGCCAATGGCCTCCTCGATACCCCCTCAATGAGGAAAACAGTGTCATCCGTGTATTGAATGATCGGTACCCGCAACCCCCCCCCCCCCCCTCTTGAGTAGCCACCAGATAGACCATGGCTGATCACACCCGCCACCATATCAGCCAACACATTTGCCGCAAGGATGAAGAGCATGGGTGCAAGGGGGCATCCCTGACGCACCCCTTTACGAGGTTGGATCCAACCCCCTTCAGGCCTATCATTGATCAATATCGAAAAAGACGTCGTGGTGATACAACGCCTCATCTAAGAGATCCATTTATCCGGGAAGCGCAATCTCCTCAATACTGACCACAGAAATCTCCAGTCAAGGCTATCGTATGCCTTAGCAAAATCCACCTTCCAAAGGATACCACTCGTGCCCCTCCTCCGCCAATCCGCGATGATCTCAGAAGTAAGGGTGGTGCAATCAGAGATCTGACGGCCTGGAACGAAAGCAGATTGCACCGGTGAAATCAAGCTCCCGAGAACGCCAACCAATCTCGTTGCAAAGATCTTAGCCGTGATTAGGTAAAGAGCGTTAGATACAACAATGGGACGATAGTCCCCGATGGAAGACGACGCCGCACACTTGGGGAGCAATACAATGAGCGCCTGGTTGATACGGTCAAAACCCATATTCCCCTGGCAGAATTCCAACACCACCTCGAGCACCTCCTGACCAACGAGATCCCAAAAATCTCTGTAAAAAGAGATCGGGAAGCCATCAGGGCCCGACGCTGCATCAACGTTCAGGTCCCACACCGTATCCTTGACCTCCTCCAGAGAAACATCACGGAGAAGAGCATCATAAGAAGTCGTCTCCACCGTCCTAGCGTTCCGGCCCAACCATCTCCACCTCCGCAGGATTGTAGTAGCAGACACGCCCCTGAAATGATTCGCAACAGCCCTGCCCATGGTTTTATTCCCTTCCATCCTGACCCTATCAACAATGATGGACTGTAAGGCGTTGGATCTGCGTCTTCCACTAGCAATACGATGGAAGAAAGAAGTATTCGCATCCCCCTCCCGAAGCCAAGTGCTCCTCGACCTCTGTCTCCATTCAGTGACACGCTTCTTATCCTCCACGGCAACCTTCTTCTGCGCAGTCACCCGCGATTCCAATTCAGAGGGCGTGAGATCCCTTTCGTGCTCCAGCGCGTCAAGCTTCCGAATCTCCTCTTCTGCATCCTTCCTAGCCGCGCACCTAGCAGCCCTCGTTTCCCTCTTGAAAGACGCCAACCTGACCCGCAAGGAGGCAAGTTTTTGAACAAACCTGTATGCAGCGGAACCCGAAGTTATCACCTCAACCTAGTGCGATGCCACGATCTCCCTGAAACCGTCCTCCATCAGCCAGCATTTCTCGTACCTAAAAAGCCCCCTCTGTGCTGGGGCAGCCCCAGAAACCCACAATATTGGGTTATGATCAGAACATGATCTCAGCTTGGCCTCCACCGACGCCAAGGGAAAAACCTCCATTGTCTCGTTCGAAACGAAAAATCGGTCGAGACGCGAGCACGCTTTCGAATTCCTCCAAGTATAGGCCACGTCCCCGACGTCCATCAACTCAAGGCCGAGCATGTCCATGGTGTCAGCGAAGTCAACGGAGCCCAAGTCCTGCCCCCCTCCCCCTGAGCCTGTCCATAGAAAGAAGGGTGACGTTGAAATCGCCTCCCATCACCCATGGGATCCTCCCGACCGCCTGCCCAGCCTCAAACAGATCTTCCCACAGCTCTCCCCGCAACCCGCTATCACATGGCCCATACACACACGAAACCGCCAGTTGATCAGACGAGGACGTACCGGCTAAGATCATCATCAGGACGTGCCGACCGCGAGTCATCGAGCTAAAAGACCAGGCCGCCGAGCGCCACGCCACCGACAACCCTCCCGAAGACCCCGAAGCCTCCAAGATTCTGAATTGATCTAGCCCACCTACGCCACACGACCTCCAAACGCCTTCCGGCAAGGAATGTAGGTTTGTTTCCTGGAGCAAGATGATATCGCATTCCCATTCAATGACTCTGGAGCCCATAATTTTCCTCTTATCCAGATCCCCAAGGCCACAGATATTCCAAGATAAGATTTTCATTTGGAGTCTTCGTCCGACCCTTGCAACTGGGCAACTCCAGCCGCCGCCACACTAACCTTGAAAGGAGTACAAGGTTTTGCCTCTGGTCTTGACATCCTAGCTCTGCTCCTCCTTCTATATCTCTTCCTACTGCTCCTGTCACTAGCCCCCGCCTCCGCACTACGAGAAGGGATGCTCTCATCCAAGGGGCCCCCCTCTTGGCCAACCTCCGAGCAAGAAGAGGTCATGGCGGAGGACAATAGGGGCCGAGTTCTTTCCTCCCCAAAGAGAGATTGGGGGACAGTGAAGGGCATCAGCTGAGGGACACCCGCCAGCGCATCTCGCAAGCTCATCGGAGGAATTACGTACGACGAATATTCCGCGATAGCAGGGACCTGCAAAATCTTCAGAGGGTCCGAGATAACGACATCGACACCCGGATCCGTAAAAACCAACGAGCTAGCCAGGTCGCCCGATTGCGAGTCCGGATCCGCGAACGGACCCGCGAAACAAAATCCAACACCCGCTTTCAGCTTTACCTCCGAATAATACTCCTCCGAAGACAGATCCAAAAGCCTCTCACCCACGTCACACTGCAAAGGGAACATTCCTGACGATAGATATGTCGGTTGAGGGTAGTTCTCGAAACGCCGCGTGCCAGCAATCATTTGGGCCCTTCCTTCGAAAGGTCGTCTTGGGAATCCAACCGCCAGCGAAGAGCCCGACGTGCCCCCTGGCCCTTTGGCTACCACCGGCCTCGTAACCACCGCCAGCCTCGAAACCCCCGGTGGGGGCGGAGGTTCATCGACGGCAAGCTCTGTCGTGAAGGAGAAACAACCCACGTTCAGCTCCGCAAACTCACTTCGCCCCCCGATCTTGTCAAGGAAAGACCTGGTACATTCAAACAGAATCTTCGTCTCCTCCACCACGGATCCTGGTCGAAGACCATCATCGAGGACTTCTCGAACAAATCCCCTGCGGCTCAACGCCCTCCGTAAGCAGTCGGTCGAACGGGAGAGGAAGGGGACTCCCCTCAACGTAGCCAAGCAAACCTCCATCTCACTACAGCAGCCATCCGCGAAGCGCATCCTTCTCCAAACTACGTTCCCTACGTTCCCATTGCGAACCAAACGCTCCACCTGTGATTCCGATAAGCCGCGAACACAACACCTTCTGCCATCAAGCATCACGATGTCCCCCGCGAATTGCGGGCCAAAGAACCCATCCAAATGCGAAGACAAAACATCCAGGTCGATAACACCTCTTACTGCCTGACCGATAGCCGCATGCATCTTCAAAGTACGTCCGTTACTCATTCCCTTGCATGCACGTTATTCTCCGCCACCACCACCGCTAGCAGGAGCAGCATCCCCAGCACTTATCTCAGTACCCCCCATTGTCTTCCTTACCACATCGGCATACGAAGGCCCCCCCTCGAGCACCCACCATCGAAAGCCGCCTGCCGTCCGATAAGACTCGCATCCTTGGTTACCCAGAACGCCATGCAAGAAGCTTGCCGATGTCCCACAGCACCGCACGAGAAACGCCGAGGGGGTAATCGGCAAGAAGAGGCACCATGGCCCCTCTCCCTGCAGCGGAAGCATCGCCGACTCGGTTTCTTGTGAGAGACGACCGTCCTCCACTTCTTCCGTTGCTGCACTCCCCCTTCTCCGCGCCGCCACGACAGACGACTCCCCCGGGCAGGAAAACCTTCTCTCCCTTGCCTATCAGCGCCTTCCCCGCTCCGCCTCCTTCCACTACCGCTCCTCCTTCCCTAGCCCCTTCAACATTCACATGCACCCCCACCTTCTCCTTCAGTCTACCTCCCGACTCGCCACCTCCCCAAGCAGGACTCACCTATGAGCTTTCCCGATGAAGATCGCCCGAGGACCCCTTCGCACTCACCACCTCACTCGCCCTCACAGTCGCCTTCTCAGACGCCTTCACTCGCCACCAGCGCTCCATCTCTTAGCCCCTGTTGGTTGAGAATTCTTCTTCTTATGAAGTTGTTTCACCGATATTTGTATCTCTTAGTCTTCATTTTATATTTCATATTTCTTTTGTCAACTTTATGTAATTTCCCCATAGAGATTTTCTCCTATATAAGAGAGCTCTAGGGCTACGATGAATAATTAATTCTCTTTTTCCTTTCCACAATTACTGCCTCCCACATTTTTTTGCACTTTCATTACAATCCCAAGGTAAGTCTTCCAAAACCTTCTCCTGAAGCTTGATTGTGTTGATTGAAGATTCCACCATCTAGTTCTAATGATCTTAGGAACCATCCTTTTCTTACTAACTTGTTTATTTGCACATCCAAGAGTCATGACTAGAAAGCGATGTTGCGATGTCAAATTCTCTCCTGGGATTACTTTGCAACACAACCGATCCCTCCTCATCGTAAGGTAATCTATCTGTGTCTTAGTCGAGCCACTCTTAAAAAGATCGATCTGAAAATCTTACTTAGTAGATACCAAATAATATCTTGGTACCATATAAAAAATTTCATTTTATCTTTCGAGCTCCTCCTTTGTTTTTTTGCTTTAGAGCTTCCCCTTAATTTATATTTAATGTTCCTACTTAAAGTTGTACTTATTGAGGAGAATGATGGAGATTTAAGGACACACGCAAAAAGAATGATAATAGTAAAAACGAAAATGCTACGATAAATATGTGGTCATATACGGAAAGATCAGAGCCAGAACGATGTGATTGGAAGGAAAGTTGGAGTAGCTCCAATAAAGGATAAGATGAAAGAGAGCCTCTTAAGGTGGTCTGGCCATTGCAAAGGAGATCATGTGATGTACTGTTTAGAAGATGTGAGATTTGGGATGTTGAACATGTTAAGAGCAGGAGAGAAGGCCTAAGAAGTGTTGGGAGGAGACTATTCGAAAGAATCTTAGTTATTTGGATCTAAGCATGAGAATGACCTTAAATCAATCTGAATGGAGGCAAAGAATCCATAGACGACCCTATGTAATGTGGGATAAGGCTTTGTTGTCGTTTACCCGGCTTAAAGATGGAATGGAGGTATCATACCAAATGCTATGCATGATTTGTCTCAACAAAAAATATTAAGAAGATACCTAGTACTCTCAATGATGGTGGACGTCTCCGATGATCCGATCGTTGTATCTCCATTGTGGTTGTATCCACCGTCTTTCTTGAATGAGATACTCCATTTGGGGATGTGAGTTCTATTTGTAATGGTCATTCAAGCCTCGCTTGTCTCGGTCTTTTGGATCACAATCCATGCATATGACTTTTGTGGTAACCTTTGTACTTTGGAGCATTGAGGTTATTTTGCAAAGATGCCTTATGTACCCAAATAAAATATTTTTTTCAATAAATTTAGAACTAGAAGTAATAGTTGATATTTTTCCTAATAAAAAATCAGATCTTGGATGCACAAGAGTAAGGCTCGAAATATGATTGCACACAACACTTCTCTCTAGGAATTGAGTTAAACTCAATTGAGACTCTTTACTATCACTTAGAATGTAGAGAGAATGAGTGTACAGAGTATAGAACTGTGTGAATGAATGGCTTTAAATAGCCGTTTGTGGGAGTCTTCATATAGGACAACAAAATAGTCAATTGTGGGAGTTGGAGAATGCTAAACCATGAAAAGATGTGTTCATTGCCTTTAGTAGACATTGCCTTTCAAATCGAATGCTCATATCAAAATTAGTCGATTGAAAAAATATTTTAGTTGTTTGAACAACATGGTGCAGTCGAATTGTTAGGATGGCCAATTGACTGTTGAGTTGGCCAAGGGTTCTCATTGATAAATTGATCGTTGGATTAACCTTGAATAGAAT
This sequence comes from Ottelia alismoides, assembly GCA_037367405.1. NCBI lineage: Eukaryota > Viridiplantae > Streptophyta > Magnoliopsida > Alismatales > Hydrocharitaceae > Ottelia > Ottelia alismoides. Next base: position 174,188 of record JAZKJV010006662.1, read on the forward strand.
TAGTCAGACTGATCAATATCATCAGTCGGCATGACAAGAATCGGTCAAATGGAAATCTATTCAATTGGATATGCATATGCACGAGGCACGCAATGCAACTCTCTCAATAAATTAAAACACTCAGAGCTCCCTCTTGGTTTTGATCCTTAACTTTGATATCAGGATTCCATGCAAGGTTCAGGAAAGCGGTATGCGTATGCATTCGGATATGTCACTGAATAGCGCTTAAGCGGGGACATATGCAGGGTATATGCGGTTCTTCACGATTTCTTAATTTTTTTATTTAAAAATAAATAAATATATACAAAAGCGACTACAACAAAATTAAATTTATGTATAATTGTGGTCCAATAGAAGATCTAAGAAAAATAACTTTCATATAAAGTTCAAAACAATCTCTATCAATCAAATATCAATACTTCAATAGAATGGTTAGCACACAAAATAATTGACAACAATAATTGTCTGCCATCCTCGCCACCCCGACCCCCTTCTGGCAGGGTGTGGTGAAGGCTTTCGTGAACAACATCACCCTCTTTAGACCGGTTCTCGGGAGGGGGGACTCCTTCTCGTTTTGGGCGGATGATTGGTCGGGGGAGGGGGGGGGCTTTGCTCTCGTTTCCCTCGGTTGTATGCGCTGGCTGGGGAGAAGTTCTGCTCGGTTGCGGGTTGATGGTTTATGGTGCCCAATTTTCTCCGCTAACCTCTCCGACCAGAGATTTGAGGAGTTCTTGGCCTTGCTTGAGGCTGTGTGGGAGGTGGGGCCTCCTTGTGGGGGCCGGGACCACTGGTGTTGGAGGGAGGGGCCGTTCTCCGTCAGGGGGGCCTGTGGTACCATCTCCAGGCCGCCGCCGACCAACTCAGAGCTGCTTCGTAGAGACTGTGCATCTATCTGGGCTCTCAGGCTTCTTGAGAGAATTGGTGTCTTCCTTTGGTTGCTCAGAAGAAAGAGGCTGATGACGCGAGATCGGTGCGTCAGGCTTCTTGGAGTTATTTCGGACAGGTGCTTGATTTGTAATACTGCAATCGAATCGGTGTATCATCTTTTTTTCTCATGCCCCATGGTCTCTCAACTTTGGCAGGAGATGGGCTCAGATTGGTGCCGCAACGACGACTTCCAAGCCTTCCGGGACTCGATCCACGCGAATCTGAACAGACCTAGGAGAGAGCGTCTTTATCCCATGGCCATCCTATGGGCGGTGTGGCGGGGGAGAAACGACTTGTTGTTCTCGGGTCAGCGTTTTTACAAAGAAAATGTGGGGGTGTTCGCTAAACACATGGTTGAATATTGGGTTCTGTAGCGTTTTGGTTGTAGTACGTTTCTGTCTTTCCTCCTGGTTTTTTTTCTCTTTTGTTTTGAATAAATAATATTGGGGCGAACACCATTGAGTGTTTCCCCCTACATTTTAGACTTAAAAAAAACAATCAACAAAATAAAAAAGTTAGTGCACAAAATGCCTCTATTGTTGAATATGTCATTTATCTCTGTCATTATATTTATAACTGATCCTCCATCAAAAGTACCAAACTTTACATATAATATATTGCATTCATAATAACTATTAGTTGACTAAATTAGTTTGCTAAATTATTAGTATATTATTCTTTTTCTTCCTTGCGTGTTTACTTCAATCTCGCAGTACAACTACTTTGATGATGGATTTAAATGGTCATGGAATGCTTGGTTGGCATACATGCTAAAGCAAGGAAAAACATGGCACAATAACACAATAAAACGTGGCACAAATTAAAAAAAAAAAGCGTATGCGGCCGCACAGACCGCATATGCAGCCCGCATGAGCGCACATGGCGCATAATGGGGGGCTTCAGGAAAGCGGTACGCTGAGGGCACCGCATACGCATATGCGGCCGCATATGTGGCCGCACAGGCCGCTTTCGTGAACACTGATTCCATGACGATGTAGCTCCATTTGCTTGAGCTTGTAGCTTTATTGGCTTGATTGTCGCATGACTGGATTTAGCTAATCTTCAGCATCACAATCTTTTGTCTTTCATTATCAGAACCTTGGCTTGCTTTAATTCTAAAACAAAGCTAATATAATGGCTTTCATCATTAATAAAACGGTGTATGTATGCTTGTGGTCGATAACGGAGGAGCTTCATTTTGATAAGAAGATACTTTTGAAGCATGAAGAGACGATGAAGTTGCAGTGAGACCTGAAGTGTTTTTTTGTACATTGAGTGTTGGTCAATTAAATATAAACCCATCGTAGAATGTCTGTAGCTGAGACAAAGATGCTTTGGTGGATGTACAGCCGCACAAAGAAGGGTCAGTGAGAGTATCTTATCGAAGATAAAATGATGGAAACTCGGTTAATGTGGTTTGGGCAGATGCGAAGGTCTTCAAGTCTTCCAATTTGAAGGTGTGAGAACTTAAAAAACTTGTAAGAGGGCTAGCTAGAGGAAGATTTGAGAACTGTTGGAAGGAGACTACGAATGATACGGCTTTTTAAATTTAGGCCAGAGTATGCGACCCAAATTTGTTTGCTTGGAAGAGAAATCATGTAGTCAACTCCGCTTAAAGTAGGAGAAGTTTTGGTTGTTTGTTGATTGTGAAAAAATATTACATATAACTGCAAATGTTGATAATACTTCAGCCCTCCTGCACAATTCTAGTATAATGCTTGACACAATTTTTAAGTTTGTAGACCATTTAATTTAACTTGTCATATACCAGAAAAATATGAATCATGTCTTTATTTATGTTGATTGGAAAGAGTATGCTGGTTTTATTTCTTCAGTCAGCAATTCCTCTGGACTTGACTAAAACTTAATCCCGAGTGGATAAGCATATTCCTGCATTTTTTTGTCTCTGTTAGGTAACTATTTCTTTCCGGAAGTCTTTGGTGGCTTCTAATATTGAAATCGGTTCCCTGTAAATCTGGAATTCCAGATTGTTCTGCTGTCATATAATTTGCGGAAATTTTTATCGATTGGTTGGTGTTTGCTGCATGTTCAGAGGTGCATTATACTTTGTTCTGATGTTAGTGTCAATAGGGTGTCCATGGGGCGGTTGTCCGTCTCATTTGATTATGACTTGCCCCGATCAATTGTTATCTCGTTATCGGGTTATGGGTTGACCGGCCTCATTCCGACGGGTACCCGATTGTGATGGAGACCCGGTTAATACCAATGATGTGAGTACTATTTTTATTAAAAGGAATTTCTTATTTATTAGATAAGTGTCATTAAAGAACAAAATCATAATTATAATTTATATGAACTCTATCAAATTTGAAACTCACAGTATATTTTTGTCACTCCTTCATTGATCCATTTCTTCGAACATTAGATTAGTCAATTGTTGTTACGCAATTTTTTTACTTAATATTCAAATGAAACATTGTTTGTGGATTCTACGATAAAAATTTTTTATTCGTGGACATGTGGACACGAGTGAACATTGTTGATATGGGGTATGTCCGTCTAAACTGAATATAGAGAGAGACTGCCAGCGAGCGGCAACGTATATAAGGAATACCATCGACATGTAAATAAATTAATATATATCCATATATAATATCATATTCATAATGATATTGTTGTATCGACACAACAATTTAAGCGGTAAGGAATGCAATTGGATACGATATAATGTAAACCATAAGGATATATGAAATTGGAAGGAATGCAACCAGATACGGATCCAATAATACCAAATTCATGTAGGTTCATTCTTATAATGAATTGAATACGGATAAACGAGATGTAAATTGGCAAACGATATATAAACATATATTTATATTCATATTTGATTGCATGAATTACTACCTCATATGATTGTTGGGATGGATACATATCTGCACGGTATGATTTATAATTTTATATTTGATTGCAAGTCATTATCATTTTGGTTGGATGTCAGACGAACATATCGATTTGCACGTATCCGATTCACTGTCGTGTGCGTTAATTCAAACTTTGACATTCACATATATGTCAATTTGAAAATGGATACAAATGGCGAAACCTTCTCCCACTTTAAGTAGGGTGGGCTACATGGATTCTTGCTCAAATCCATGTTGAACGATCCGACTATTTTTTACGCGGACTATCGGCTACCTAACACAACCCCCACAAGGGAGGATTTGAACCTTGGTCTTTTGGGTGGTAGACACATTGCACTACCACCACACCAGACCATTGGAGCGGCGTTGAAAATGGATACAAGTACGAATACAAATATCATTGTGTGCTAGGCTGCTAGCCATCCAATGCATCTAAATTTATTCTAATCTATACAATGATTTCTATTATTTTTGTATCTCACTTGCATCCATTTCATATCCGTATCCATTTTTGACGATTTGGTAATTCATTTTTCATATTTATCAAGATCTATATCATCATCCATGTTTATATTTTAAAATAGATAAGAATAATGTAACATCTACATTGATATATATATATATATAATCATTTACATTTTTATAAATCAATTGAGTAGTGGAAGCTTCCAACCACCCAGCGCGTACTTGTTAATTCAAACGGATTTTCTGGATGGGTCCCCGGGTCATGGTATAGCGGATACCCGACTCATCATTCTCAAACTGGTACCAGTGAGTTTTTGGTCAATTGAACGGGTCAAGCTGGGTACTCGTTGACACGGATATTTTGAACACTCATAGTTAGTGATAATATATTTTTGTAGATAACTAATTGTATGTCTTATTTATTGAATGTGTTTTCAGAGTCTTGTTTATTACACAATCATCTTAATAATTCACGACCTGTTGACGTTGCCCACTTGTCCTGTTATCTTAATGATTCATGACCTGTTGACATTGCCCACTTGTCCTGTTTTCACATCATTGCTGTGTATTCTGATGTTCTCAAGAGATGACATGTCCCTGATTAAATATTTTCAGGAACAGCTCCTACAAATGCCAAGCAACAAAAAGATACTAAACAACCTTCCCAGAGAAAGGAAGGCTCTCTAGCTTCTGCAGCTCCTGCAACTCCTGATAAGAAGGATGCAGACCGACTTGTGGAGAAGGACAGAAAGAAGGAAGCTCCCCATCCGAGAATGCAATTTGATGATAAAAGTCGTGTTGAAAAGGCTAAAAAACGTGCAATTGTCAGTCAGAGTGAGACCAGAAACAGGGTTGAATTGTTTAGACATTTGCCACAATATGTACATGGGACTCTCCTTCCTGACCTCGAGTCAAAATTTTTCCAACTTGAACCTATGCATCCTTCAGTATATAAGGTATGCCATCTCCTGACATCTACCACACAACTTGCGTTATTGCCAACTTCATTCTTCTTTGGAAGGAGAGACAAATGAATCTTTATATAAATGCTTTATATGGTTCTCCGGAGAATGTTATATGATACTTATAACGTGCAACACTTCTAATGAAGCTTGTCATTTCTCATTTTCCATTTCCTTTGTAATTCTCATGAAAAAGATACCTTACAGGTTGGCCTTAAATATTTGGCTGGAGATATTACTGGTGGAAATGCACGCTGTGTTGCAATGCTTTTAGCTTTTCGGGATGTCATTGGGGACTATTCCACACCTTCTGAAAAATCACTTTCCCGCGACCTGACTGCCAAAATTGGTAGCTGTGTCTCATTCTTGATAGAGTGCCGACCGTTGTCTATTAGCATGGGAAACGCAATCAGATTCCTGAAGAATCGGATTGCCAAATTACCTGTGACCCTTTCAGAGGCAGAAGCCAAGTTGAGGCTTCGGTCTGACATTGATGGTTTTATTAACGAGAAAATTATACTTGCTGGCAGAGTTATTGTTGAGCATGCAGTAACAAAGATCAGTGATGGTGATGTGCTACTTACCTATGGGTTTTCTTGTGTTGTGGAGATGATTTTATTACGGGCCCATGAATGTGGAAAACAATTTCGCGTTGTAGTTGTGGATTCACGTCCAAAGCTTGAAGGGAAGTTGCTTCTTCGGAGACTGGTTACAAAGGGCATCAACTGTACATATACGCATATAAATGCTATTTCTTACATTATGCATGAAGTTACTCGTGTTCTCCTTGGTGCTTCTTCAGTGTTTTCAAATGGTACTGTTTATTCGAGAGTTGGAACAGCTTGTGTAGCTTTGGTAGCTCATGCATTTCGTGTTCCTGTCTTGGTTTGTTGCGAAGCATACAAGTTTCATAACCGAGTGCAGCTTGATTCTATATGTTCCAATGAGCTTGGTAAGTGTGTATCGCCATCCTTACATTCCATTATGTTCCTGGGATTTCTTGGTCCTGAACTTCACATATTGACGTTGTAATTTGTAATTTTGCAGGAAATCCAGACGTTATAGCAAAGATTTCAGGGAGGGAAGATATAAATTATCTTGATAACTGGGCTAGCAATGAGAACTTACAACTTCTGAATCTTACGTATGTTTCCTAGTCGTGTTAATCCAACTTAAGAACTGATTTCTTAAAGAGTTTCTTGTAACTTGTTCGGTTTTGAATTGACAGTTACGATGTGATGCCTTCTGACTATGTATCAATGATCATCACAGATTATGGCATGGTAAGCCTGCAACTTGGAATTTTGAACTTTTCATTGCTACGTAACAGTTGTGCATATTTTAAATTTCTTCTAGGCTTGTCTATTGATGAACCTAACGAGTTGATTTCATCCTTCCTTGACATTAACTAAGTTATTTCTAGACATGGACATGACTCCAAGTTGGCAAGTTATGTAAAAAAAACCTTCAGTTTCTATTTAGTTCAGATTCCAGCACGAGACACAATGTACGGTGTTCTAGATTAGGACATCAGGAGATTTCTTCTTTGAGCCAGATTTGGTGAAAAAGATGTCATGTTTTCCTGCATAGTATACTGCTATTAGAGAAGTATCTAGTTATGGCTAAACTTTCTACCTTGGTGCTTAAACAGGTTTTCTTAGTACATATCATGACGCTTTTGACATAGGTGAATTTGCCATTTTTTAGGATATAATAATGAGGCAAATTACAAAAAATGGTCCCAACTATGTCTCCATTCACAGTTAGGGCTTTTATTTTTCAAATGCAACAAAGAGGGGTTTGATCTTATTTCAAATATAAGCCTATGTAAGCTTCCATAACTCGTTTATGTCGACATTAAACCATAAAGACCATAGTTCGGGCCATCTTTGTTACATTTGAAAAATAAATTCCCTAACTAAGGCAAGACATCTTAGCCTGCTTGGTTTCTTGATGTCAGCTTAGGAGCTTTTGCTTTGTTGATCCCGACCTGTGTTTAACCCCTGTTGTTGCTATTGCCAGTTCACGGCAACCATACCTGATCAAAAGAGGGATCTGGAGCAAGATGATCAGAGTTAACTAAACGCTGTCGGATATTTTTGCGTGTTATTGCATGGTGTTCTACACGCTGAAATTGTTCCTTGTGGCTCTGTTTTTTATGGTTCCAGTTCGGGCACCCGCTGTTGACGAGTTACAAGTTTAACTGCAGCTGCGATTCATCCTCATTTTTGTAATCTGATTTTGCTTTCATATGTGCTGCAGGTGCCGCCTACAAGTGTTCCTGTGATTGTGAGAGAGTATTGCAGGGAGCAGTCATGGATCTAGAAGGGGTGGTCAGCTAGAAGCCTCTGTTTTGGTTGAGTTGTGACTTGTTCGGCGTAATAAAAATGCGGTATCTGGGCTTCTTTCCCCTCCAAATCTCCCCCTTCTTTTGTTGTCATTGGATGTTACATTTTTTTCTTATTAGTCTAACTCCGTGAAGAGCGCGGGATGTTCGCCTCTCCGGGCAGTTTTGAGTGGTTCCAAAAATGGTGATCTTGAAAATCTTTTGTCGACAAGTGTTGTACGTTTTGGTCATTCATTATTCAGGCTCATAATCAACTCTGAAGTGTTTTGGCCTTTTCTGTTAATTACATATTATGCTATCCTAGCATCCATGTTTCTTCACTAATTATCTACACTGTTGTGAACATGATGAATGTTTCCGTTGCAGGATAAAATTTGAACTTTGTGTTTCTGTCCGTACTTTGTGATAAAAAATGTTGTGCTGTTTGTTTTGGTTTTTGCATGTTTATGCTCATCAATTCCTTAGATTCAAAGTGAACCCATCATGATTGTCCATACAATATACATGATTTACATATGCATGTATTTGTGTTTGTTCGTCTTTAAGGGTCCTTGTAGGCTTCTATTGATGGTGTTGAGGTTCACATGAATGCTCTCTACCTTCTTTGCGATGACATGTTCCTAGTTTTCGTGACCGTATTGATTCTCTCGTAGTCTTACTCGTCAAAGAGTGTTCTTCCAACTCCTTTTGATCGTCTCTCCGGTTGTATCTAATGAGCCTTTTGCGCCTTCCATTTCTCAATCGACATCACTCTAGGGGTCTTCCATCTTCCCAAATCGACGCTTTACTCCGTCCGATGCCAACCCATGCTTTTATATCTTGTCTTCGTGGCCCGTAACAAGTGTCTCTTGTGGGCTTTCGATTGCGTCGCTCTGTATCGCCGACCCTGTTTTTTTTTGTTTGGCATCGTATAGTTGGGCGACTCGTCACCTCGAACACTTATTAGTCCTACTCATGCATCGAGTTTTAGAAACATTAGATCCAAAGACCAACTTTGTGAGGAATTCGTGGAACAAATTAGCATGACAGAGACTTCCAAATAAAAGAGATCTCAATTGATATTTTTTTTGGCTGACTGATTATTTACGGGTTTCTACACTTGTTCTCTTTCGAGTTTTTCCAATAAAAACTTATGCCCCACTTTTTTTGGTGCAATTACACTTATGCCTTATATTCTTCCAAAATTTACTGTAGTGCCCTTTCGTTAGTGTAATAATAGGGCACATGTGTAATAATGGAAGGTTACTACTGTGAGTTTTGTCACAATATAGGGATACTAGTCTAATTGCAAAAAGGTGGGAGCGTAATTGTTATCGAGAAAACTTGGAAGGGCACACGTGTAGAAAACTTGGAAGGGCACAAGTGTAAAAACTCTTATTATTTAACATGATCGGAGAGATTTCTACGTAAATAGCGAGAAGCTTATACAATAAATACAATAAATATATATGATGGACCTTTTTAAAAGGTATTTCGTGAATGTGATACTAGTTCTTGGCTGAATGATGGAGAAATGTGTTCAACAACTATGTAATGGACATAGAATGGTGAAGAGATGCCCATACGTGGTCGTCTTCCCTTCTCGCATATGAGTGAAGATGTATCCTTCTAACTCATACCCACGGAGTAAAAAGCTTCATTGTAAATGACCCAGTAATGTGAATAACCAAGGAAGACCAAGATCATAGGTGGTTGAGCCCTCACCAGAGGGATCCATCGACCGAACTTGGGCAACCATGGTTCTATGAAGCTTGTGGGCAGAAGTATCGAAAATTCCTTCCTCGTACAGCTAGTCCGGGACGAAAGCAGGTCATGCTTTTATGTAAGTCGTGTATAGTTGAGTGGAAGTGCTTTAACATCAAAAACATATTATAATCATAAAAAGTTAATATACCACATAAGCAATGTGACATCACATCATATTTACTATTCCAATCATCATAACCATCCAAACAACTACTATTATCAGAAGGTTACTTTGACTCAATCCAATCCTGTTATTGAATAGACTCCCAACTCGTAAAAATAAAGTCGTTCTTTGTGTTTGCTTGCTTGGACCTTTCAGCTTCTTGATTGGTGATTGACAAAGGTTTGTTTGTTGAACGTTCTGCATGCATCAGTATCTACATGTATAAGCTTGTACAGGAACATAATTATACTTCTATACATGTAGGCTCGGTATCTACATCTTGACCTCTGAAATTCTTTTTTTCTCTACACGAATCTCCCTGCCGTCATCCAGAACACACCCTCCATTTTTTTCCAACAAATCGAGCAATTTAGGCAAACACAAAGTTAGCCCTTCGGCTATAATATAGTTATTCAAAAGATAAAATAATAAATAAATATAAATCAATGCAGATATAGTCTGATCTATAATTTTGTTGCTAATTTTTATCAGCTACTAGATCTGATTACATCGTCGTATATGATGTTATGTCAATGTCATCTGACTTCTCGGAGCCTGTGCAATTCTCAAACCAGATCCTCTGCTGTAACAGCAAAAGACTAACGTAGGTGTGGAACCATGGGATTGTGACCTAATGATCGAGATCCAATCTCATGATTAAAGAGTGTTATGGATACTTTTTTCGATGAACTATCGTATATATAATAGTGCAAAATAAGATACTTGGGTATGTAGCCTTCAATCCAATTAGTTTGACACTTCCGACTAGGGATGAGCATTGGGTAGGGCCGGCCCGGCCCAGCCCGGTGCCCGACCCGATAAAGCCCGAGCCCGGCCCGAGCCTGAATGATAAATGGGCGGGCTTGGGCTTGATTTTTGGCCCGATCCAATTTTTGGGTCGGGTTCGGGCAAGCTTGGGCTCGAGCCCGAAGCCCGTGGGCCGATCCGAATATGGGCCCGAGTGTAGGCCCGTATATAAGCCTAATGTTTTTCCCTTATGTAATTTATGATTTCTAATATCACATTTGATCTTTCTTCTTAAATTGCCATTATTCTATGATATTTAGACATCAACTATGTTCATGTTTTGAAGAAATACATATTCAATTTGTATATTTACATATTAAATGTGTATTATATTCACGATTTAATTTTTTTTTCATATAGTGGGCCGGCCTGACCCGAGCCCGGCCCATGTACTTGCGGGTCGGGCTCGGGCTTGGGCTGCAACTTCTGAAATCAATGGGCCTAGGCCCGGCCCGTAAGCCCGTAAACTGAAATCGGGCTCGGGCTGGGCTAGGTTGGACCCGACCCGCCCCGGCCCGATGCTCATCCCTACTTCTGACATGGTATTTTTTCACCATGACACTTAAAATCTTGCATAATTACATCATAACTCATTTACTCTTTGGAATTACACTACGACCCTTGTAAATTACACAACGACTCCTGTAATTTTACTAACTCTTACACCACAACCCTTAGACAGTGGCACATATATGCAGTGGAGTAGTTACAAAGATTATGTGGATTATGATGTAATTAAACAAGACTTAGGTCATGTCCATTGGACAAAAGGCTATTTTTCGGTGTCTTCAAGCTGATCACGCTGAAGATTTTCTCCTTAATTTGCCTATTGACGGACTTGGGCTACACATGTTAGTAGTGGAGTATTGTAGTATTCTCAGATGTCATCTCATGGTTCCCTTATTTCCAGCAGATGAGGTATGTCCAGTCTGCCGTAAGACATGCTTAGACAGTTTTGGCGATCATGCAATTCATTGCAGGGAGCTTCCGGGTACATAATCTTGTTAAGGATGTTTTATTTGATGTACTCAGACGTGCAGGTGTTGCTGCTAAGAAAGAAGCACCTGTGAACTTTTTAACTGATCCGCTGTAGGGAAGATCCACGCTTAGACCCGCTGATATTTTGATTTTTGGATGGGTCGGAGGGAAACATTCTTGTGTAGACTTGACATTCTCCACTGGTGGGATTGAAGAGTGGGACTTTCACAGCATGGCAAGCTGCCCTTAAATTTGCTTCAGGTTAAGTGATGAAGCATGAGAAAGCGTGCACTGAGAATCATCATGCCTTCATCCCTTTTGCTTTTGATACTTTTGATTTCTTAGTACCAGAAGTTGCACTTTTGAAGAGGATCCAGAAAATCATGAGTAGTAATGTGATGGTTTCGAGATTTATGGATGTAGTGTCCAAAAGGATTGGTTTTGCAATTCAAAAAGGACTAACGACGCAGCTTGTTTCTCACTTGTCTCCTACTTCGATGTAATCCCTCTATTTATAATGTTTATATTAGAACAAGACTTTAGTTGATCATAATGTAAAAATCCCTTCTAAAAGTTGATGTCTTTCAAGGTGCAAGATTCTCATAAAAATGCTCTATCTTTTGGTAGCATCCACTAGTGGCCATTGCTAAAATATATTGAGAACCAGTTCTCTTTCTCCTCTAAATTAAAGATTGCGCCTCTGATCTTATAATGCATATCTACTTTTCCATGTGCATGTTACCCTTTATTTCTCTCAAATGTATACAAACTTGTCCTAGGATTCCCATGTGCCCCACTAATGTTATACTATATTGGTACACAAGTTATTCCCTCCAATTTCAAGTAAATTTATAAAATTTAACCTCGTAACTCTTCATTGTCTTGCTGCCGATGATTATTACAAAAACAATTCTATTGTTACTTGTGACATTGTCTTTAATCTCTCTTGGTCGAACCTTTTAATGATCTAGTGGTTGAAGCAACGGGCTCTCACTCTAAGGAACAGAGTTCAACTCCACCCTCCTTAATCTGTAAAAAAGATCTCTCTTGGTCAAACTGCTAGAGATAACATATAGAGGATTGAAACAAAAAATGGCATCAAGTTTCTTATACACTGATAATTACCCAGGATTTTGGATGGTTTACTGATTGATTGTACCAAATCATATGAGGGATTTTTACAGCACAATCTTGATATACTGTCCAATTATGCAATAACCTTTATAATATTTGTAATTACACCATGATCCTTATAATCTTACTCTATTTAACAGAGCGAGCTTTTTTTAAAGGTAAGTAAGTATATTGATTTGAAAATAAAAATACAGAAGTATTTGCCCCCCTCACAAAAACCCAATAGATGGGAGAGGGAGATCTTTAGAGGGTTACTTTAGATGATAGATACAGGGCACCCTGTAAGAGGCATTCAGGGAGAGCATCAGTTGTATATGATATTGAGATTGTCGAGAATTTGATTGGCGGTTGACCAAGCAGGCGTAGTAGAGCCCTCAGCCCAACGTCGGTTTCATTCCCGCCAAATCCACCAAATAGATGCCGCAAGAGCAATCAAAATCTTTAAGGCTAGCTCCATATCTTGGTTATTTATCATCTTAACCCAATCCAAGATCTCAAGAATGTTAGACCCATCCGCAAAGGATGACAGTCGTAGATCGACAGAAACAATCATCCAAATATCCTTGGAGTATGGACAACCCCAGAACAGATGATCACATGACTCATAGGGATGGAAGCACAATAAGAAGTTTCCAATCACGCAAAGACCCAGCTTTATAAGTCTATCACGTGTGGGTAGCTTGTTGCGGACCACCCTGAACAAGCAGCTGTGTTTGGGGGCCGCCTTGGAGCCTCGAACTTCCTTGCAATAGTTAAAGGAGGCCCCTCTAGAACGGATGAGGTCGAAGCATGATCGAAATGAAAAGCCAACAGGAGAAAGGGCACACTTGTAGGGGGGGGGGGGGGGGGGGGTGGGGGTGGGCAAGACCGCACCAGAGCCAGCCGGGGAGATGATATCTCTACATCTCATGAGGGCCTTCCAATGAAGAGAGGCACTTGGCAAGATAGAGACTCCCCAAAAAGACTTCCCCCGAAAATATTTAGTGCGATGATAGTCAACCCATATAGATATTTAGAGAGAGCTCTTGTCCAAGGATTGTGGTGTGATAGAAAATAGGATTACAAAGATCATGTCATAATTTACATGTCTCAGTTGATGTTACTTTTTCTTATTTTGATCACATGTCCTTACTATAATAATAAGTACATCGAAAGATAACATGTACTGATGCGATATTCATGATACTAAAGGACAACTTTTTATGAGGTTTTTTTTGTTGAGAAGATATCTCATACAAATATATTTGCTCGCCTATCCACCTACTTTTAATTTATTTAATCTCAACATTAATATATCTCTTACGTGATCGGACGCTTACTCGGACCGCATAAACCATGTTTAGGGCTTGTTTGGTTAGTGGGTTGGGTTGGGGTACACCGGTGTACCCCTCCTTTCAACCCTCTCAATACTCCTCACAGTTTACTATTCACGGAGGTAACCCAACCCAACCAACCCAATCCAACCCAACAACCATACAAGCCCTTAAGGCGCTTAAACGGAGCATGTGGTATGTGATGTATCCGGATCCGTGTACGGATCCGAACATCTACTTCAAATTCATGAGCTTTCCGCCGGCAGTCCCCGACCCCTCGATTTCGCCTCTCCTCTGCAACCTCACCACCTCCTCTCCCCGCGCCGCCGCCGCCAGCCGTCGTTGCCTCTCCTCACGGACCACCTCGACTCCCGGACCGCACTGCATGGCGCTTAAATCTCCCAGACTCTCCTCGTCGAGAAGAGCCAAGAAGCTCGTCGGCAAGCGCCTCGTGTTCCTTCTCGTATTCCTCGCAAGCTTCTCCTTGATATTCTTTCATGGGAAGAAGATATCTTACTTCCTCCGCCCCGACCGTTCGTGGAGATTACCCATTTCCACGCCGAGAACATATCCACCAAGCACCTCTGCCGGCTGCACGGCTGGGATGTTCTGCCCTCACCCCGCCGTGTATTCGACGCCATCATCTTCATCAACGAGCTCGATATACTGGAGATCCGACTTCTTGAGCTGATGCCGTATGTCCACAGGTTCATCATCTTCGAGTCGAACACCACGTTCACTGGTCTCTCCAAACCGCTACTTTTCGCAGATAATAGGAAACGGTTCGAGTTTGCCGGCGAGAAGATTATCAGCGGGAGTTTACTGGGATCAAGCAGCGGTTTGCCAATCAGCGATCCGTTCGTCCTGGAGTCCGAGCACCGCAGGCGTCTGAATTCTTTTCTGTTGCAATCGGGCATCGCAGATGGTGATATCCTCATCATGGCCGACTCCGACGAGATACCGAGCCCCCAGACGCTTCAGCTACTCCAGTGGTGCGAGGGGATCCCTCCTGTGATGCATCTTCAGCTCAGGAACTACATGTACTCCTTCGAATTCCCCGTCGATTACAGCAGCTGGCGTGCCACGGCTCACATATTCAATTCAAGGATGACGGGATACCGCCATTCGCGGCAGACTGATCTGATCCTGGCAGATGCCGGATGGCATTGCAGCTTCTGCTTCCGCAATATCGAGGATTTTCGTGTTCAAGATGACTGCCTACAGCCACGCAGACCGTGTGAAGTACAAGAGTTTTCTCGATCACGAAAGGATACAGAGGATCATTTGCAGCGGGGCGGATCTTTTTGACATGCTTCCTGAAGAGTTCAGCTTCGTGGAGATCATAAAAAAGATGGGTCCGATCCCGAAGTCGGCTTCTGCGGTCCACCTTCCATCGTCTCTGATTAAAAGCGCAGAGAAGTTTCAGTTTCTGCTTCCCGGAGGATGCTTGAGGTCGTTTGCCTGAATCTTTGCACTAATGGTATTAACCGGTGTAGCGTAAATCGAAGGCATGTTGAGGCTGCCATGTACGAAGGCATGTTGAGGAAACTAGACGATGGTCAGTTGCAATCTGCATTGGCAAAGGATCCTCTGTCAGCCAAACAAGAACGGGTTTTGTTTCTATCGCTTAGACAGAGTCCTCCGACGAACTGTCTCGCGAGGTTAAGGTGCATTCTTTGTAAACCTCTTTTGTTGGATCATTGGATGAATTGATATCATACATAAACGTTACTTAACTACAGTTATGATCTTGTATGGCATTATCTTTGTCGGAGCCTTTTAACAATCGGATGAAGTAAAATATAATTTTTTTCTCAATGACCTCTACTAGATCTTTGGTCATATATGGCCTTAGATGGTCTGATGGTTGTGCAGTTTGCTGTCTACCTTGAGAAACCGGGGATCAAATCTGACAAACTACCAGTTTGTAAAAAAATGCATATCTGAATAGACCATGTGCATGTTGTCGAAGAAGCTGTAGATGCAAATCTTGTATGTCGCAGAAGAGCCAAGAAACATTAGGGTGGTGGGAGGAAGAAGAAGCAGTCAAGGATATGATAGTATATGCTGTTAATGTTTAGTACTTGAGCTACAGGTTATGAAATCTCTGGTGCAATGTGTTATTCTGAAAGACTTCCCATTATGTTTCTGTGAATAGTTTGTTTCAAAGTAAGACAAAAATACGCATTCAGTTCTCATGTTAAGATAACTGTAATTCTGATTGAGTTCTACCTTTGCGATTATATGCATTCTCACACTGTGATTATCATTTTCTTTTTGGTTTTATTCAGTTGTTACTCTAGGTGATTGAGAGTTCACAGACAGGGTACATCAAGATAAAGTGTGGATAATCTCAGCCTGGGAATCGATTGCCGATTAAAAGGCATTTGAATAATTCTGATCGAAATTGGGAAGGGGGTGAATATAAACATCAAGGAAGATCAGAATCCCATTCAGAATATCAAGGGAATCTCAGTTACTTTCCACTGTAACAAAGCAACGGGCAAGACTGGACTTTTTTTAAAAATAATTATTAGAATAATATTAATTAATTAAACAACCATCAAGTTAAAAAATTTAAAAATATAGCCATCAATCGGCACCTGAGGTGCCGATTGGAAAGTAATGCCCAAATCGGCACCTCAGGTGCCGATTTGGAGACATAAGGGATGCAAGTGCAAAATACCCAATGTGTTTGCCCAAATCGGCACCTCAAGTGACGATTTGGGCATCCTCATTAGGTATTTTACATTTCCATCATTTGAGTAATTTATGTTTCATCCATTGTTTGTTATTAATAGTTTTTTTCAACTAACCTTTTTTGTTATCAAAAGTACAACATTTACCATAGAATGTAATTACATTTGAATGGCAAATGTGTATCCTTTCTATTCTAAAATTGTTCTTTTCAAAATATTACCTTCATTATATTATATATTTGGATCCTTTTCCTTCATCATATTATATATTTAAGATGCATGGGACCCTTATTCGTTGGCATCTAATTCATTAATTATCAAACCACCTATATGTATTATATAATAAACGATAATTAAGAATAAATGTTTCTATTGCAATGAGTTAGATACTATATATTCATTCATTATCAAACAACCCATTGTAATCATTTTTTGTGATTTTGATTCAAAAATCTAATCTTATAGATTGAATCTTAGATTAATGCTCTACGTATTCTTCAATTTTCGTTCAAATCGGAGGTCGTTTGCTATTCCATCTTGATGTTTGAAAATTCGGGTAATATTTTGAAAAGAACAATTTTAGAATAGAAAGGATACACATTTGCCATTCAAATGTAATTACATTCTATGGTAAATGTTATACTTTTGATAACAAAAAAGGTTAGTTGAAAAAACTATTAATAACAAACAATGGATGAAACATAAATTACCCAAATGATGGAAATGTAAAATACCCAATGAGGATGCCCAAATCGGCACTTGAGGTGCCGATTTGGGCAAACACATTGGGTATTTTGCACTTGCATCCCTTATGTCTCCAAATCGGCACCTGAGGTGGCGATTTGGGCATTATTTTCCAAATCAGCACCTCAGGTGCCGATTGATGGA